>PVJH01022546.1:0-36413 GCA_004026705.1 Nesogale talazaci
GTAACATCTTGAAGATTTCTTTCTGTGGTTGATCCATCTCCGCATTTTCTATGATTGCTGTTAGGTCCAGCTGATCTTCTTGCATCCGATCCAGTTTCTCTTTTCTTGATACTGTGGAAGCTGCTAGCTGTTTTTTGTTTGATTTATTCGTATTAGGTGGCATTTCCCTTGGTGTTTTGTGGCCCTGGGTTCTCTCTTTAGGAGGCTGGTCTTATATTATAGCTTCCCTCAGGAACTGTTTGCAGCTAGGCCTTGCAGATCTGATGGAGTGTGTTGGCTGAGCAGGGGAGTGGGTTTAGGGGGTGGGGTGGGAGTTGGGTGGTCTGTTCCTGGCTAGGGGCACTTGCGACAGATAGGTGGGAAAAAATCCTCTAGTACTCTGGGGTGGGGAGGACGGGCTGGCTGTTTACCCAGTAGACAATGTAAACCGGGCCTCTCTGTCGCAGGGTTTGGGGCAGGCGCCCTGAACAGGCAGCCTCTGTGAGGAGTGCCAGCGACTGTGGGGAGTGCGGGTGTTCCTTCTGCTCCTGTTAGAAAGTGTGGCCCAGGTGGGCAGGCTTGGGTTTAGGGCATGGCTTGATCTTATCCTGAGCTGTGGTGGTGCCCTTAAGGTGCGCCTGGGCGGGGGCCTCCGGGGTGGGGAAGGGGCTGGCCCTCCATTGCACTGGCGACACAGGAGTCCCTGGGGGTGGGGAGCGAGAGGTGTGGGTCTGCGTGGAGTGTCCCCTGGGCACCTTGGGGTGGGGAGGACTGGTCAGCGATTGCGCACGGTGGCGCTGGTTAACTGCAGGTCCCAGATCTCAGGGTCGCAGAGCGGCGCCCTGGATCCCGCCGGCACAAAGAACCCGCAGCGTCTGTGCAGGCGGCGTCTGTGCCCGTGTCCGTGGGGAGCGCAGGCGTGCGGGTCCCGCCTGCTCCTGGTTCAGAGGAGGCTCTGAGCTTTCCTGGAGTCACAAAACCCAATTTGAGAGCCCCGCCCTTCCCCGTGTCACCCCCACTCACCGATCTCCAGGAGCTCCGGGCATGGGCTTCCTATCTGGCGGCCATCTTCCCAGAGTCCCACTCTTTCGTTTTTTAAGTGCTTCTTTATCCATGAACATTGGTAGCATAGCAGAGTGCACATGGATCTGTCAACCATTGATCTGTTTGAAGTTTAAAACAACTAGCAACATCTTGGGAACATAAAACTCTTCACATAAAACATCACAGAGTCCGGAACGCACAGGGGCACTTGTACCTGGTCCTTCCTCTGACGTCTGCTGGATGATAGGCAGACTGAGCTTTGTCTTCCTCCCTACCATCCAGCGTTAGCCACCGTGACTGGACAGTGAAACAGGCGTATGTCAGGTGGTCTGTGCTAGCTTTTTCCAAACCAAACCATAACTCCTTGAAAAACTCTGGCATTCCAAAACTAAGCCAAACCCACTGCCATCAAATAAATTCCACAATAATAGCGGCTCTCCATTGGGTCCCCAAGACTACCATCTTTAGAGGAGGGGACAGCCTCATTTTTCTCCCATGAAGCTACTCCTGGGTAGGAACTCTGACCTTGGGGTTAGCAGTCCAAATTCCAATTAACAGCGCCAGCAAGCCTCAGTGCTGGCTCATTACAATGCGGAGGCTCTTGTCCAGCATTCACCAGCCTCCCCTTACCTAGGCTCCTTTCAGCCAACATCATCTTTGCCTAAAAGAGCAACTATTTAAATACCTTGATGTTTTGACATTTTTGAAATTGTCGCTCCTACATGAAATAGGCCCGTTTTTTAATTACCCCTCAATGTTGCCAATTCTCTGATTCTTTTCATCTGATTATATTATCTAGTAATTACTTATACCTTCTGAGTGGCTTTTTTCTTTGGGTTTCAAACTTATAACCTGATTAATATTTCACGATTGGTTTGATTGGTTTTCCTGAAATGAAATCATATTTACAGTAAAATAATATTTAACTTTATATGTTTACATATCAGAAAAGGCTTGACAATCAAATCTGCCATGTGTACTGGCAGTAGACACAGAGATTGTATATTTTTGTCCTAAACCCAAGAAAGAAGTCTGAATGAGATTGCTATACTTCCTTAGGTATCTCATAGAAAAGTTTACAGTCATGCTATACATTTGTTGCCATCATCCTCAAAACATGTCAGATTGACAGACAAAATGACGTTATTTCTCTTCATTAACTGTATTGCCATGTGCCAAACTGTTGTATAGTATTTCAATTGCACTGCATTATATTTATAGCGTCCCTCCTATACCCCCACATATAGGGGTTAGGAAAATATAGACCTCCTCCTCCTCCGCCTTCTCTCCCCCTCTTCCTGCTCCCCCTCTTCTCTTTCTCCTCCTCCTCCCCTCCTCCACCACTTTCTCCTTCTCCTTCAATCAATGTAGGTACAAAAGCAAAATGTTTTAGACTGTACAAGACCCTAATATTTTCCATCTCATTATCTAAATTTAGTTAAATAAAAAATGTTTTGTTAACACATTTTAATCCAATACACAAATTTCCTGGGGGCTACTCAAATCTTTGAATTTTTTTCTTTCTTTTTATAATAACCCTAATAAGAAACAAGCTTTCTCAAATCGGTTTGGGGGCAATAAGTTGTTATTTATATGAAATGGTTATTGTTAGATCTCACTCAAACTCACTACCGTCCCTCTTGATTCACATTCCTAGTCCCCAACAGACCACAGAAGAGCCATTTCAGTGGGGTTCCAAGACTAAATATTGCCAAGAGTAGAATGGCTCGTCTGCTCATCGGAGCAGCTGGTGATTTCAAACTGCTGACCTAGTTATTTTCAGGACAGCTCTTAATTCAACATCCCACTAAGTGTCTTCTGTTGCTGTATGGAAAACATAAATAGACAGTATAGAATTTAGCAATGTTATGCTCCTTCAAGGAAGGAGCAAAGTGTGTAAGGTTGTCTACAAACTTACAAGAAGTATTGTGAAATTGACATTATTGTCCTTGAGTTCAAGTACACATCATAAAAAGAAGTGTGCCTGCTACTTATGCATACCGGAGGCATTATGAATCTATATAGTTTAGTGTGTAAAGAAGTCATATTAGAACTGTGATGTTAATTGAATATTCCAGAAATATGGTAGGGTTTTTGTCTGTTTTTCTAATAATAGATTTTATTTGCGGCTCTTTGTACATGTTGTACATGTTGCCACATTTGTACATGTTACCACATTCATCTACATCATCTACTTGAACCCTTCCAGCATAAGCTCCTCTTCCCCTCTTTCCTCCAGTTCTTTATTTTTTAAAATTCCAACTCCCCATATTTCCCCTTCCCCCTTCTCCTCCCCCATGAACTTCCAATAACTTACAAATTGTTGTTACCTCTTCATATCTTACACTGTCTAATGTGTCACTTCAGTCACCCCTTTCCCCCACCCCCGTTGTCCACACACCAGAGAGAAGGTCACCTGTAGATCCGAGAAATTTGTTCCCCCTTTCTACTCCACCATCCCTCCACCCTCCCAGTTTCACCATTCCCCACTAGTCTCAAGGGATTATCTATCCTAAATTTCCATGTTTTCAAGTCCAATGTGCACCCGCTCTTCTAGCCAAATCTGTCTGGCAGAATTGGGATAATGATAGTCGGTGGAAGGAAGCATTTGTTAACATTTCATTGCTACTACACTGCACCTAGACTGGCTCATCTCCTCACTACAACCCCTCTTTAAGAGGATGTCTCTTCACTTATTGATGGGCTTTGGGTTCCCAATCTGAACTCCCCCTCACTTCTAATCATATATTTTTTAGGTCTTTGATACTTGATACTGGATCCCTTTGGCACCCCGTTGTCATACAGACTGTTGTGCTTCTTCCATGTGGGCTTGCTTCTTAGCTAGATGGCCACTTATTCACCTTCATGTCTTTAAAACCACACACGCACATCTTTTGATAGCCAGACCCCATCAGCTTTCTTCACCACATTTGCTTATGCACATATTTGTCATCAGCGATCATATCAGGAAAATGAGCATATAATGTTATGATTACATGTTCTTGAAACCTGAAAATTGATCCCTTTGGTATCTCTTAGTCACATAAAACTGGTGTACTTCTTCCATGTGGACTTTGTTGCTTCTGAAGCATTGTATTTTGAAGTATTTTCACATATTAACTTGGTGAAGGCATTCGATTGTAGTACTGACAATACTTCCAAGAGACACTGAATTCAATCCTGAGGAAAATGTGGCGTTTTTTGCTTTTCCATTTAACTTTTAAAAAGTATGGTTATGAATGTGTATCAATTTAAATCTTGTCATTTTGTGTAAGAAGCTATCTAGCACCAGAAGCTTCATTTCATTTTTAGAGGCAATATCTATGGAGATGATTTGAATGTCATATGAAGACTAGTAAGCATTAATCTTTGGGTCTCAAATTTCCATTAAAAACATGAAAGATTTTCAGCAATGAGACTGAAGGATTGAGCGGCTCTGCTGTAATAACCAAAGCAGTTTTGGTATTTAAATGTGCAATATTTTGATAACAAATCTCATTTATTTGTTTATGCATACTTATTTTGCCAGCTAAGTTAATCCAAAACAGTGAAAAATGTGGACAAAGAATATGCAATGGTATTGCTATTTCCAGGAATATGGCCTAATACATTTTCATCTGGGTTTCTGTAATGCAATGCTATTGCAATTTGATGAAAATAAAATATATAACAAACCAGAATGTCGTTTCTGCAGTGCATATTTATTAAAGAAAACTAAGGAAAACATAAAACAGATGCCAGGTGTGGCAGTTTGACTTTATGTCAACCCGTGCTTCAAGCAAGGCGCCAGGGTGGAGACCAACCTACCCTCCAGATCACCGCCTGATGATGTCCCCTTGGAGGGCGACCTTTTTAAAAAAAAGAGAGAGAGAGCCCCTGGGAGACCCTCTCTTGCTGTTTGCATTCCTCTTTGCTGAGATTGCCCTACTTGGGTTGTCTGCTCCCTGCCACGTTCCCACAGACTTTTGTTCCATGTGACCTTCAACCACCAGCATCTGACCTCCCGGTGTCCTTCCTGTTTCACGGGCCAACAGCTTCTGAAGAGGCCTGCACTGGCATCTGCACTGTGGACTTGAGTTGAACTTGACCGGAGCACCTTCTTCATATCAATGTGCTTCTGACCATAAAAAATTTTTCTCTACATATATAAATGTGATTGGTATTGTCTCTCAAGATAATCCAGCAAAATGCACTAGATTAATATAATGTCTAAATAGTAGATAAATGAGTTCCATAGTTGAATATATGGTAATCGATACAGTGCTCTTCATTTGTGTGTTCTGACACATGTGACAAGATTATCACTGTACTTTTTAATAAACTGTAAAGAGAGCCATTAGGATATACGATTCACATATCCAGATAGAAACATCTATATAATATTATCTTCAATGCACTTATAATTGAAAAAATCAGGAAACAGGCGCTGAATGCCCATATGAAATTATTATTCTTACATACTAGGCAGTAAAATGACTTGTCCATTGGTTGCTGATAGTAAATCTTCACACCATAGATTTTAACAGCATCCACTGCAGCTTCTGTTGCCTTGCATGTACGTCTTTGTGTCTGCCCCACCTTCCAAGTAACCCATAGGCTTGCAGCTCTGTTTGAGCTGCACACCAGGGAAGGCAGCAGATTCTCAGTTTGGCTTGTATGTCTCAAACGATTGGAGACAATTTTGGACTGTCGTATGTAGGGGTGTCCTTTGCCCCCCAAATCACTTGCCTTTATGTCTTACGGTTGAATAACATAAGAACAGATTTTCTTCACATTAGTTTACACACCTTTCTCATCACAGAAGTTAAGGCCGCAAACACAATGAGCATCTATTTTTGTGTCTATTCACTCCTTAGTAAACAAACGTAATATCTTAGAAGCAGAAAAGAAGTTGACTTTGGGAAAATTAGGAACATAACTCTGAGCGGAGCTCCTCAAGTGTATTGTGGGCTGGGGGGGGGGGGGGAATGAATATGGCAAATCTTCTCTCTAACAAGCCAATATTAATTTCAGCCACCTGCCTTCTCCAGAATGAACAGGCCTGGGCTGGGAGTTCAGGAAATGAAGCTGACAGGACTGCATGAGAACAATGACACACACTGATTCAGATGTACATGGATCGATGGGCCTTTGCTTACTTGTTTTTGAGGGTTTTTTATTTTTTGCTTTTGGTATGGGGCAGAGTGAGAAACCACTAAATTCATATATACAGAGTTAGATCAAAAAAAGCTTGACTTTGAGGGGGGGATTATTGTTGTTTTATTAGGTGCCATCCAATTGACTCGAACTCATAGAGACCTATGTACCAAATTAAAATATTATCTGGGCCTGTGCCACCCCACACGTTGCTATACTTGAGGCCTATTGTAGCACCCCTTATGTAAAGCTATCTACCGGATGGTCTTTCCTGCTGACCCTGTCCTTCACAGGGCAGGATGTCTCTCTCCAGCAATGGGTTTCTTTTGACAGCATAGCCAAAGAAACACAGTCCTACCATGCTGACTTCTATCTAGCATTCTGGTTGCATTTTTTGCAAGACAGCTTTGTGTATGCTCTGGGGTTGTTGTTGATAGGGTACCTCGAGCTGGCTCTTACACAGAGTGATCCTGTGCTCAGCACCAGGAAGCACTGCTGGTCCTGCTCCATCCTCGCCTTGGAGCCCCTTCCTGCAGCTCCTGGGTCTAGCTTGTCAAGGGCCTTCCTCTTCTCCTGAGCGTGATGTCCTTCTCCAGGCACTGGTCTCTCCTGACAACAGGAATTGAAGTCTCGCCATCCTGTCCCATAAGGAGCATTCGAGCCATTCTTCCTCAACAGCTGTGTTCTTTTGGAAGTCCATGGCACTTTCAGTATTCTCCACCAACACCATCATTCCAAGGCATCAGGATAGAGAAAAGATTGAAATCATCCAGGATTTCTTCTTGCTATGGTCATGGAACCAGCAGTCAAAAGGTCCAGGGACATGTTGTAGTGGGGAAATCTACCCAGCACAAGGCATCTTCAGCGTGTTGTAATCCAGGGAGGTTCCTTTGAAAACCAAGGTGCGCCTGACCCGAGTCTACACAGATTGTACTTATCTACCTGTGAAGGGGATCTATTTCCTCTGACAAGGTGTTTTGTTTTGCTAACAATTTAATGCAAATTCTGATTACCTTTCCATTTTGTTTTAACATGAACTTTTTAAATCCTCCTATGAGAACATGACATGAGTATAGCCACATATTGTAATATAGTATTTTTTGCTATTAAAAATAAGAATATGCATTAGTCAGAGTACGATATGAAAAAGTAATAGCAATTTGTAAATTATTAAGGGTTCATGGGGGAGAGGGGGAGAGTGGGAGGGGGAATAAGGGGAGCTGGTACTGGGGGCCTAAGTGGAGGGAAGATATTTTGGAGGTGATGATGACAAATGTGCAAATAGAGTATGCCTATAATTCCTGTATGTATGGATCGTGATGGGAATTGTATGAGCCCCTAATAAAATGACTTATTAAAAAAATAAGAATACACAAGACTATATTTAAAACAGTAACTTAATCTTTTTATAAACATATTATGTATCTCTTTATATAAAGGGATATGTAGTTATTCCTTAAAATTTGTAAATTCCTTTTTGCAATGGTCAAACTTTTTTTATTTTGAAATTTGTAGATTGAGTCAATTGTGGTTCTGAATCAGTATTAATTTTGTTGAATTTAACTGTAGACCTGCATAATTCCAAAGAGAGTGCAATGTCTTCTTTTTGTCATTGAAAAGCAGATGCAGTAAATTTGATAGAAAGAAAGCATTTCCCACGTATTTTAGATACACTTGATTTACAAATAATATCAATCATAGAGGCTGAGCCCCGGTGGGATAGTGGTTTTGTGCAGGACTGCGACCCACAGGATCAGTGGTTCAAATCCGGCAGCAGCTCTCCAGGAGCAAGGCTGGGCTTCCTACTCCCACCAGGGCAGTGATGCAGGGGGAAAAAAGAAAAAAAGAATATAAATCATGGAACTTTTAAAAGATTATGACTTAAAATATGCTATTTAACAGCTAAATCATGTTAGGTCATTGTAGTAGCACATTTACATTAAATTATATTATTGTTTTCTAGTATGTTAAGCAAAATGTTTTTTTTAATTATTTCTTGAGAAATTCTAACATTCATTGATATTTATATTATAATAAATAAAAAGAAAATTATGAAAGAAACATTGAATTACATATATCAGTTTATCCCTGTTGGAAAAGTCTTGGGCTTTGTTTAATGTGTTATGTAAGTGAAATGAAGTAATATAACATAACTTCAAATTGGATTTAAAATGTATTCTCAAAAGGATCTAAGATATTTTTTCAAATAATTCCTATTGGACCTCATCTAATAAATCTTGGATGAATTTAGTGAAAAGTTGATTTCACTGTGCCAAAACCATGATCAACCCCAATCCAGACTGTCACATTTTCACAATCTGTTATCTCATGTTGGTTTTAGCATCTGGATGTTTTTTTTCTTTTTATCCAACCCTCTTTCTTTAGAATTCAATTTGTTTCAATTAAATATTCTCAATTTGACCGTTTAGTAACATAAAAATCATACCTAAGGAGACTTTAAGACCCAAATTAAGTTGTAATGAAGTTGAGAGGAGTTAGTGTTTCAGCTTTTACAAACTTCTTTATACAAAAATCCACAGTGTTCTAGATTCAAACCCCGTACCTCTCTGTTTCTAGATGTATAAAGCCATGTACTCTGCATTCTATGATTCTCCTAGAGATGCTGTCCACAATAAAAAGACATGACATGCATTCTGTTTACAGGAAGCCTGCACATCACATCTCTTTTCAGGAAACTGATTGGTGACTACAGTGTCGTGAACATGGGAGTGAGTGTTTTCTTGTGTCATGATCTAGAGGGCAGCCACTGGACTGCTGATGGCACTTGTTTAAGGGGGCCATTCCTCCGGGTCGCTCCCTCTGTCTTACTGGGTCAGTGTGAATCAGAATGGACTCAGTGCCAGAAGGGGCTTGATGGTAGCAAGTGTAGGTTTTTATTTGGTGCTATGAAGTTTCCTGACATTGTAACTGAATGACACGCTTTTTAATAACTTTGACATTTAACTGAGCAGCCCACCATGTAAGACTAGTGTCGTTCGGTTAATAACATAGCTGAGCCACAATTACCTCATACATAGCAGATGGCCACAAACACACATTTTGAAGTCATGCACCACATTTTCCAAGCATGTCGTTGGATGCAGTTGAGTCAAATTCATGGAGACCAAATGGACAAAATAGACAGACTCCCCCATAGGATTATCTAGAAAGTGTTCTTTATAAAGGATACTTACTCTTATTTTTCTCATTATTTCTACAGTATATATTTTAATAGACACTGTCATTTAAAACTGCTCCTTATTTTAAAAGAACTCTTATATTTTTCCTTAGTTATTTCTTTAGTACATATTCTAATAGACTCTGTCATTTTGAAATCTCTCATTAAACATTATTTTAAAGCATTCTGAACCATTGTAAATTTTCTCCTGAAAAGGTACAACCCTATTAAGTTTCTGAACGTAATGTTTCCCAAAGAAATTAAGTGTTAATAACCTTTTCTATAGGATCTCTGAAATTTCATTGGGACTGATTAAAATATAGGGAGCCAGCTCATCAAGTCTCTGGGCCTCTGGAAGTTAAAAGGCATTCATACTGACATGGCTTGAATAGATATTTTTAGAAATAAAATATCAAAGAAAAAAACTCATTGCAGAAAATTATAACTTCACAAGCTCTGCCTCATATATACAATTAATATTTTCCACTTTTTGTGATTTTATTTTATCTGACTAAAATGCCATTTAATTATTTTATTTTCTGTAAGTAGACTTAATCTGGGATCACTAAAAGTACAGAAGAGTTAATTTAAGAAAACATGGATTTCTGTATATTGTAGAATCTTATGTTTTAAAAGCTAACTTGCTTTCTACCTAGGTATATTTTTAATTTAGAACTTTTCAGTTTATATTTTATGCTTTTTTCCATTTGTCTTGAAAGAAAAATAATTCTAAATAGTGGCCAATATGTGGCACACCACATATATACATAACAAATGAAGGAGGATAGCTGGTAACCCAACCTCTTAATCCTCATCCCCATACCCTGTCTGCATAATTTTCTTTAAGCAACTTTTTCTTCCATCAACACAAATTGTTTTCGGGAAAGTATATGATCTTATTCATGATGCAGATGACTGTGTCAAAGTATTAAATCATATAGAAATTGAAAAATAAACAAAATATAGTCAACTGGCAAACCACATATCCCCAAATACAGAAATAAGTTTATGAGAGTGAGAGTTTTCTTAGATAGTAGACCCTACCCCTTAATTTTGAAGTAATCATTTTGTATTGCATAAGATCAGTTTCCTTTTCTTCTCATGAGGGCATTTTATTTCTTGAATGCATTGTACATGAAACAATGCAAAAATACCACCTTTTCAGTCAGAGGATATTGGTTTATGTGCTTTTTGCTTCTTAAGCAAAAGTTGTAAGATTCTATTGAAGGGTTCTGATTGCTTTGGATAGACATATGAGGTATCGATAGAAATGTACTTGATAATGGCACACTGTTCTTTACAGCTTAGGAGTCATTTTCTGACACTTTGTTCTTATGATAACTAAGAAATACTGTCTTTGTGAAAGCAAAGTATCATCTATTTATCTTTAAGATACACATGACATAGCACCTCTAATATTTTATATTTTCAATAAATACTTCTTAACTTGAAATCTTTTTAAAATAAGGGTTGAATTTAAGAGAAGTGACTGCTAATGAAAATGTTTAAATAAATATATACTATATATACATATATCAAATATAACATATATGCAAACCAAAGTTGGCCATCAAGTCCATCCACACAGACAGCCACCCTACAGAGGTTTTCAAAGACTGTGCATCTTGACAGTATCATCTTTTGAATAGTTGACCTTGCAGCTAGCTTCCCATCACCTATCTCAGAGCACCACATCATCCTTGAGGCAGGAGGATTGAAAGGTTAGTTATTTCATTGATAATGCTCCATAATGGAAACAAAATTTAAATGTTTGCCAATGAATTTAATAAAAGGATAAATAACTTGAAGTCAACCCCTAAATTAAAAAAAAAAACATTTTCAAACTCTACAGAATCAAAAAGTATTTTATTAGGCTTCCAGTTCATGCATGCTTGAATTTATCAAAAATAAAACACATTTATTCATGTTTCCACAATCAGCTAATGACCGCAGAGAAGCTCCCTCAGTAGTTCACTTGTCTGTCTCATTTGCATGACTATGGGGAGTGAGGATAGATGAGATCTATGAAATGGGGGAAAATGATATTGAGGTCAATAATAATTTCAGATATTCAGTACAACTCAAGCGGATCTCTTCCCAAGTCATTGAAGCTTTACAACAAGTGGACAGGATGCTGCCCCCAAGTCTCCAAACAGGAACCAAAAGAAATTTAATTGTGGCCGAAGTCCAGAATCCTGTGGAGAGCAGGAGAGCTAACATTGCTGTAATGATACCTGCTGAGGGAGCACTCACATGGATCAGCTCACGCTGTCAACCTTAAGTTGCAAGCCCTTGGCTTGATAGGTGGCAAAAACTGGGCACCAAAGTCAACAATCTTACCATCAGTGTTCTTAGCAAGGTCACAGCTAGTGAAAACAATTGTGTGGAGCAAATCATAATGTGGGAGGAGTCTTGGGTGGGTATATATGAACTAGAGAACAAGGCCAAATCAGATGAATGACTTCTCATAGGGACTACAGAGTAAAGTTCGAAGCAGAGAGATCAGTTTAGTATGCTATGACAACTGTTGTTTTGTTTTTTTATTTATTAGCTAAATCACTTTATCGGGGACTCGTACAACTCTCATCATGATCAATACATACATCAATTGTACGGAGACTGTTTTTAACGCTTCCCAGGAGTGGATCTTCAGACATTCTCAGCAATGACAAATAAAAATCAAACAAACAACTTTAAGAAAACTGAAAATTACATTTGTGATGAAAAGCCAGGAAAATTCAAGGAATCATTTTCCCCCATCAAGAGAACACAACTGCTCATTCTTTACCAGTAGCAAAGACTCTTCTTCAAGAATTTTGCTAAAAAAATTATCCCATCCAACTAATAGCCTTGTTTTTTAATGTTTCATTTAATACCTCACACTCAGTGAGCACTGAGCAGGAGCACAATTTGAATCTCTTGGGGATACCCAAAATGCCATTTTCCTAGATGTGCATCAAATGAACTCTTGGGGTCCGGTTTGAAGGAATGGAAACACAGTCTTCAGGGAGGTATAGAACTCAATGTAGGGGGCAAAGCTAGACATGTTGATATTGTTGTTTAATAACTTTTTCTTTCTTATAGTCATACTTTTTTGCTTCCTCTAGGATAAAAGTCTTGTTTAACTAGAAATGCAGAGCTGCATTAACACTTGGAATGTATAACACTATCTTGTATTGTCCTCCATCAAAGGGCATTGAGTAATCATTCTGATTTAAACTCAAGAGATATTAATAGGACAAAAAATGAAGGAAAGAAGCAATCATCTAGTTTTTCCTGAGACAGACAATTCAACATATGCAAGCAAAATTAAATATCCAGAATGATGAAAACCAGGATGATGATGATGATGATGATGATAAGAGTTCTAGTAGCATGGTTCTTAAAGGGACCCCTGCTGGGTTGGTGGTTTACATGATGCCCTGCTAACCATGAGGTCATGAGTTCAATGAGGGAGGCAGAGGAGGTTTCCTGTTCCAGTAAAGAGAGTTCTAGCTTCTGAAACCCAGAGGAGCAGTCCTGCTCTGTCCTACGGGGTTGCTATCCATCAGAATTGACTTGGTGAATGGAAATTTGGGTTTAAAGAGGAAATATTTAATTCTGCAGAATTCCAAACAAGTGTCAAAGAGATGATGAATTTCTCCTTTAAGGAAGAATAGCAGCTTGCCACTATTGGCAGGAAAGAGGCAGCATTTCAAAAAGAGGCAGCAGCAGCATTGGCAAAGCTAGTAGTGTAAATGCCCCATTATTACTGGAAAGCTACAAATCATTAAAGTCTTCAATAGTATTCTTAGAAATGTTGGTTGCATTGCAACAATGCAATGATCAACAGTGTTAAAATACAGAAATCAGTGATTGAATGAGGTATTAATTTCTAACGCTGAACATGCTCTTTATTTTTATTATCAACTTCATACATTTGGCCAAATGAGAAGTTGTGAAGAGTTGAAGAAATTTCTGTTATGTTAAATGTCAATGCTACTTCCTTAAAATTAATTCAAAATGGACTCAGTAACGGTTTGTGTGTCTATAACCAATGCACACACACCACATGAGACAGAGAGGGGGGAATTGTGCCTCTTTCTACTCCCACTTACCTTCACCAGGTACTCAAGGTACCATTTCCTTGTGGACTCTCCTCAGAGGGTTTCAGTCTCATCTCACAAACTACGAGGGGGGATAGTCCTCTGTATTTACAGTGCAGAGACTGTGTGACTTTGGTTGTTTAAAATGTTTCCTTGGGAGAAAAAAAAACAGATGTTTACCATAAATCAATTTTAGCATACCTTCATAAATCGTGTTTCCTTTGTGGATATGAATGAATATTCAGTTATTGTAACATCATTTGGATGTTTTTTTCAACTCTGTCACTGGTCTCAGGCAAGTATTTGATTAGCTAAGACAAATAGTGCATTTCTTCCAGCATTGTTCATCTGAATTAGATATAAGTTTATATTTGATGCAACTTGAATAAGTTGAGCAAAGGCAAGTTGAGCTCCTAGCTTCTTCTGCCACCTAGTGCTCAGAAAAGTAAATGTTCATCGCACCCCAGATTTAGCAAAAAACTATCCTGGATACTAAGAAAAAGAATTTCCAAGATTTCACAAATAAACACCTTATCAGTATTTGTTCCTTTTAAGGGTACAGGTGTGTGATGCAATGTGCTGCTTGCTAAAATCACTTACATTTGTTAAAAGTAAATGACAGGTAAAAAGGAAATTATCACAATAAATAAATGATCAAAGGCTGCATTATGGAAAAGCCTTCTTAAATTTGTTTTAACTGCTGTGTGCTTAGAGTTTCTTTTGACTTATTTCATTTTTTAAAATCATTTCGCTGTGAGCTCTTACAGGTATCATAGCATTCCATAGTTCCATCACCTCAAGTTGAATTGTACAACTGCCACTGCAGTCAGTTTCAAAACATTTCCTTTCTTCTTGAACTCCTGGATATCTGTTCCTCTTTATCCTGTTCCACCCCTAACCCACCCCCCAGGAACCCTTATTTATTTATTTTTCCATATATTATATAGGCAATAAATCCATTCACATGCAATTCTATTGGAGTTTCTTTTGAATAATAATAATAAATGCTGTTGAGTTGATTCTGACATCAGGGGAACATGCAGCATTATTTGTCAGAGTAGAACTCTGTTTCATCAGGATTTCCCTTGGTGGTTTTGGAACGAGATCGCCAGGCCTTCCTTCCAACATACTTCTGTGTCAACTCTTGAACTTTCCCTGAATAACCAAGCACATTAACCCTCTGCACCCCTTAGGGACTCCTTATGCATGCAGTCTTTCAATACCCTCATCTGGGATTATAAGAGAATTAGCCTTGACTTTGCATGTTATATACTTGAAATTTCAGAACTAGAAAAAGTACATCCTCAGTTCTCTCTTGCCTTCCCTCATGCCCCTTCTTCTCCCATACTATGCATGCACATTGCTGGTGGATATAGAAAACATTAATTGACTGTTTAAATCCATCCAAAGGAAGGAACATCCCCCTAGGAGGACAAGAATTTATACAACTCTTTGCCAACTCCCGTGTGGTTAAACAGAGGTTGACAGCTAATACTACCACTAGTACCTTGACATTGAGTGCACGTGGCTTAATAACAGAGACGAGAGCAATGGAGCACAGACTCCCTTTCTCCCGTTCACCACTTGTCTCTTGACAGGGCTTGCTTGCAGGATGTTTGATTTGTTGCTGATAACCAAAAGCCTGATGATGTAGGAGAAAGACGTGACAAGCTGTTGCTTTTGAGATCAGAACCACGAAATCCCAAGGAGGCTGTTTTCCTACTGCATGGGATTCCTGGGGATGGGCAAAGACCATGTCAAAGGAAACCTAGTTAAGGAGCAAGGCATCATTGAAATCAAGCTCGTCTTATTTCGGAATCCATTGCATTGATCTTTATTTTCGAAAAGGTCTCAGAATCTATGGATTAGTGTCTAACGTCCTGACACTCTTGATCTAGTCTTTCATCAAACCTATTTTCCTTCCCTTCCGTCTTTAATCCACACACATATGCAAAAGCCCTTTATTGAAACCAGTAATTAGCAAAATTACTCTTTTCCATTGCTCGTCCCCTTTTGTGCATGTGCGTTTCAATAAGGTTCCAATATATTAAAGTTTCTCAGTGTACTTCCAATTTTTATGTATTGTCTTGCTTGCTTATTAAGAAAACTGCTTTTATTCTCAGTCTTGTTCTGCTGTAGACATTACACTCCACTCACTCTTGGTCTAAATCCGCATGTCAACGCCAGGTCCATTGTTTGCACTAAGTGCCCTTGAATGGGTGCCCTTGATTGTATTCGTTCCATCTGCCCAGTTGTCATGATTTTTGTTAGACTTGAGCCCATGCTGCAGCCACTGTATCAATCCCCCTCTTGATGAAACTCTTCCTCGTTTTCAATGAACCTTTCTTTACCAAACATGATCTCCTTTTCCAGGGAGGGATGGTCCCCTGATGGGAAGTCCAAAGTGCAAGAGACAAAGTCTTACCACCATCAAGTCCAATGAGGCAGGTCAGCTGCACTTCTACCAAAAGAGATTTGTTTCCTCTGACATTCACGACATTTCTAAGAGTCTTCATCAGCTCTACAGTTCAAATGCCTCCATTCTGCTCCAGTTTCCTGTGTCCATTGTCCAGCTTCCAAGTCTATCTGAGGTTTTTGAAAGTTGGGCATTGGGTCAATCTTGCGATTTACCACTTCAAAGGGCTCTTGGAACACAGAATTGTCTAATGCAATCATTTGATTGCATTTCTTGAATGACTTTTCCCTGAGTTTTGATTGTTAATCCAAATAAAGTGAAATCATTGACAGTTCAAATGTTTTTTGCCATTTATCATGATGTCCACTTTGGGCTCCATTGTGAAGATTTTTGCTATCTTTACATTGCGTGGCAATCCATCGTGGAGGCTGCAGGATTTTTATTCAGCACTGCTTCAAATTCTCCTTGATTTTAATAAGCAAGGTTATGGCATCTACATCTTGCAGATTGTTAATGAGACATCCTCCAGTCCAGGGGAGATTTTCTTCTTTACATGATCCATGTTCTCTGAATATTTGCTCAGCATACAGATTCCATAAGTAGGCTGAAAAGCTGCAACAATGACCCACAGCTCTCCTGAGTTGAAAGTGGGCAGAATTCCCTTACTCTTCTCTAGTGCCTAATGCTCAATCTTCAGTACAGGCTGCACATGAACACAATGAAGTGTTCTGGAATACCCACTCTTCCCAATGCTACCCAATGTGTATTGTTTATTTTGCTCTGCTTTATTTGGTGTTTTTAGGATACATGAAGTGAATTCCTTTGCTCAGCCAGGTAAACACAAGTAAACATCTTTCCGTCATTCTGTACTCTGTCAAGATTCATCTGATATCAACAATGATATCCCTAATCCCATATGCCCTTCTGAATCTGGCTTGACTTCTGGTACCTTCTTGTTCGATGCATAGCTAAATTCACCTCACAACTATTTCAAAATTTTCCTTGCATATGTTATTAATGATTCTGTTTAAGAAGTTTCACCGTATTGAGTGGTTAGCTAGTCAAATTTCTTGGCTTAGAAGATTGAGTGCATCTAGTGCTGCATGAGCTTGGTGAAGCATTTTAGGTGACACTGCGTGCATTCCTAGAAGCTTGCTTTTAACCAATGCCTTCAGTACCACTTGGATTTATCTCATGAGTCCTCGATCATAATCTCCCTCTTTAAGTGTTTGAAGGTAACCAATTATAATGGGTAAAGGGACTCTTTGGTGCATCTTACATTGCTTGGCACGTTGACCTTGTTGTTGTCAGGTGATGTTGAAGCAGCCTCAGTTCACAATGAGTCTACGGAAAACCACCCCATCCGGGCCCTTCCCCAGAAGCCTTAAGTCGGAGCCCAGCATTGCAGTCACTGTGGCGATTCATCTTGTTCACGGTCTGCCACTTTTTCCTGGACCCTCTACTTTACCAGTCACACGTCCTGTGCCAGGGGCTGGTGTCCAGAATACGTGAGGTAAAGCCTCCTGACCCTTGCTTGCAAAGACTAGTCTGGCTGTCCTTCTTCTAAGACAGACTTGTCGGTTCTTGGAAGTTGGGAGTTTTGCATCTATTCCTCTCCAGTCTTCCCTATTGAATATCCAATGTTCACATGCACATAAGGAGAGTGAAAATACCCTGGCTGGGCCCGGCTCACATTGCTCCTTGAAGTAGCACCCCTGATTTTTCAACTCTTTAAAGAAATCTCGTGCAGCAGATTCACCCAAACGCAATGTGTCTTTTGATCTCTTGCCGGCTGCTTTCGTGCATATTGGTTGTGGAGCCAAGTGAGATGGAATTCTTGGCAAATTGTGTCGTTTCTCTCTTCATGATGATGGTGATACCTGTTGGTCGAATTGTGAGGATTTTTGTTTTCTTTACTGAGGCTGAAATTATTGATTTTCATTAGCAAGTATGTCAATTCCTCCTTACATCCAACATGATTATGACTTTGCATAATCAACAAACAGAAGTAAACTTTGGCAGGGAGGGTTTGCACTGCTTCCAGTCTAATTCCATATGACATAGTCTGAAATCTGTTTGCTTTGGATAATACAGCAGGCAATTGGCATGCCAGTGGCATAGCTTCCATCTCCACAGTAACACACGAGCTACCTGAGGGTGACAGACAAGTGGAAGATTTTGCCCCTACAATCCTCATATATTGCATTTGGGGG
Organism: Nesogale talazaci; assembly: GCA_004026705.1. Classification (NCBI taxonomy): domain Eukaryota; kingdom Metazoa; phylum Chordata; class Mammalia; order Afrosoricida; family Tenrecidae; genus Nesogale; species Nesogale talazaci. The sequence goes on from PVJH01022546.1 coordinate 18,052, forward strand.
CTTATATGTTTTCTTCAAATCTCTCAGATTGAGATTGCAGAGCATGTTCTTCTTTTGTCTTCTTAATCTCTGATCTTTGTATGGTTTATGATATAATGTGCTTTGTCTTTCCAAGCTGCCCTTTGAGGGTTTCTGTTCAACTCTTTTATTTCACTATTTTGTCTGCTTGCTTTAGCTACTCTATATTAAAGAGCAAGCTTCGGAGTCTTTTTGGATAGCCACTTCATTTTCCCTTCTTGGTTGACTTTGTGCTATCCTTTTGCTTTCTTCATGCATGGTGTCCTTCACTTCCCCCACCGCTCCTCAGATCTGCTATCATAGGTGGGCAAGGCATCTTCGGGGAGAACTTCTCCCTCCCTCAGCACTAGCTGTGATCATGGGACATGGTTCTGCAATGGAGTATTCAAAAGAGAAATGTATTGCTTCTGCTTCTTAAAAGTACAGTTGTTAAGCAAACGCTTTAAAGGTAATGGAGAACTTCTCTTTTATCTCTGCTACAAAAACTGCGGTTCTCACAGGGCTTGGTTGTCTGAACAGGTTGAAGAGTGAGAAAAACATCCACTCTGCATTGGAGGAGAGTCACTGTGTCAGCGTCGGTGTGAACTGTCTGGCTGTTGCGATCCACTGAGATTGGAACTACTTGCACTGCAGTGTGTTTTGCAAACAGCTATTTGGCTCCAGGACCCGTTTCCTACTGTCACTCCAATTCCTAAATCTTTGAAACAATCCTTCTTAACTATTTGACTTTAGTTTTATGGATAATCCTGAACCTATCTCTAGCATATGCCAAGAAACTGCACAATCTAGGCAGCAAGAACTCCAGGGAGAGGTCAGAGTGTGGAAAACAGGCAGGCAGGAAGAAGGTTTCCATCGACCTTCATTAGGGATGGGTTTTGTTTCCACATCCCTCCTTCTTCGCAGGTCTCTTCCCAATGCCAGCTGAGTACATGAAAGACACCCACTGGAAAATAGGTGTGTCTGTAAATATATGCACCAATTCTGAGAGGGCTAAGGCAGCCAATTTAAAGGAGCAAGTATGATTCTTGTGAGATCTGGTTGGATCATATGCATGATTCCCAATAAAGTAGAAAGACACAAGGTGTTATGATTTTAGACCCCATGCAGTCTCCCCTTTCTTGTGCACGTCTTCCGTCTTCTTACCACTAGGTGGCTCTCCATTCCAACCTGGTTGGGTTCCCTAAAAATCAGACAAATTCAAACAGCTGTGGCCAGAATGTCATCTTTTCCGTTTCCTGAGAGAGATCGAATGAGCATTCCTGACACACACCAGACTCGTTCATTGCAACATTTGCTGTTTCCTCGTTCATCTCCCAGTGAGTGCAGGACTGAAAGCTTGGAGTTACGGAGTTAGAGCTGATTTTGTGGAATGATCATAATGCCTATCAGCCTGTAATCTAGCTAGGTGACGCTAGATTACAAGTATAGAAGAAACGTTACTTGCTAATAGGATTTTTGCAACCTGCTTATCATACCTTACCCATTCGTGAAACTCCTAACAAATTTCCATGTCCTTGTCATTCGCGCCCGTCTCTTCTATCTGTATTACACACAGGAGCAGGGTCAGAGTGTAAGGGCTGTTGGAACGATGTGCATTGCACATGCAGCTTGTGGCTTCACTATTGGGACGCGTTAGACCTTCTCATTTGTGTCAATGAGATGGACCAGGAAGAAAGGTAATGTAAGTAGGCAACCGAGGACCAGAGTTCGGGTCTGCCATATTGAGGATCCGTGCAAGAAAGCAGAACCCCTAGAGAAAGCCGGTGCAGAGCAGTACACACCATTGTTTATAGAAAAACTAGGAAGAAGAGCTTTCCCAAATATCTACGGTAAGAGGACTGAAGAGGGGAGGAGGTGCTGGGCATTGGTCTTAAACATACAATGTTCACGTGCAGTGAGGACAAAAGGTGGCGCCCGTGAGACGCGTAAGGGAAGAGGGTAAGGGCCGTGGCCATTGCGGGGCAGGGCACAGGGTGGAGCTTCGCCTTTGGGACTCTCAGGCTTCAAATCTCTACAGGAATGGACAGCCCCGTTGTTCCCCTGCAGAAGACAGGTGAGCTTGACCACAGACTCTGTGGTTCCCAGCTGGGTACGGGCACAGCTCACTGCTCCACCCACCAGGGCTTTGGGCAGTGGGGAGCAGGGATGGTGGAGTGGAGAGGACAGTGCACTAGTTGGGGGTGGGGGGAGTGCAAAAGAGAACTGTGGTATCAACTAAGATTAAGAAAAGACCTTCTCTTGTTTAACATGAGGAAAAGCTGAGAATGTTTGAAGACTAAGGAAAATAATCCATAAGGGGCAAAGAGTCTTAAAATATAGTACAGACTGGGGCTATGACACGGGGATACAGCGCCCCGCCCCCCATTAGCTTGAGTAAGAACATCTGAAGTTGGATCACACATTTCCTTGGTAAGTCTTTGGGACAACAGTTACTCTGTTGCATTGCTCCTGAGGACTCCCGTTGATTATTGTAGCTGCAATTAAGGAAAATAGTGCAACATATCTCTCACTAAATGTACACATAACCTTTGATTCGGCATGGTAACATAAATAGATGTTGGAATGTTGCACAGATGTTCTAGAATATTAACATAAACAACCTGGCAATATGTGAATTGTGTGTGCAAGAATATTTTTACAATATTATTTGTCAGAAGACATAACTGACATTGCCATCATTATGGGATTTTTCAAATAAAATGATACATACATCCAATGTAACAGAATTGCAATGGAATAAAATGCATCTTTAAGAGACATAGCACTAAGTTATCTCTGTATAACAGGGACTCCTCCAGAGTACACAATGCTAAAGAATGCATGACAGTGTGTATATAGCCTCATTCTAATGCTGTCATTAATGAAAAGGAACTCTGAATATATGTATATGTCTTTGTCCATATAGAGACAATGAGAAGATTCACAAGTAATTAAAATGATGGTAACTTGCTTGTGGTGGATGATTATGTGAGATTTGGAATACAGATGAGGATAAGGGTTGCTCTGCTATACAGCTTCTATTCTCTTTTAAAATTATATGTCTCTTATTCAAAACTTTTAAAAAGATCCTATTAACACAAATATACTTCACATATAGTATACAGAGAATGGAAAGTGGTTAGGGGAAGTTATGTATAAAAAAAAATTAGGCTGAGCCTCAGTGCCGTAGTGGTTGAGTGCAGGACCGCAGCCCACTGACTTGACGGTTCAAATCCAGCAGCAGCTCTCCCATGAGCACCAGAGGGCAGTGATGCCCCCCAAAAATTAAAAAAACAAAAACATTTAACCAATTAAAGAAGAAAAAGAGCTTCCTGACAAATAACATTTGTGCTGAAATAAAAAGTGTAAGTCATGATCCATAAACTCAGAATCAAGCTCCCTGTCTGTGGGTTGATGCGCACTCTCAGAATCAGGGGACCAGGTAAACAAGAAGGGTGGCAGCACTGTATTCAGAAGATGGATAAGAACGTGTGAAGAGCAGGGAGAGGCAGAGAAGAGGATGAAGGAAGCTGATGAGAAGAACAAAGAAGAGAGGACTGGGGGGGGGGCGGGGGGGAGTGTTGAAATCAGACAAGGAAACAGAAGAAGGTGGTCAGAGTGTTAAAGGATAGAGGGAGAAGAAAAGAAAAAAAGACCACTAGGGAGTGATAAAGGAGGAGATGACAAAACAGGGAGTAACCCCCACTGGTGGTGAAAAAGAAATTAGGATGCCCACATGGGAGAAGCATACCAGCCTGTGTGATCATTATGGGATTAGGTATCAGGCATCAAAGACTCGGAGCAAAAAATCAGAATGTTATTGAGGGGTGAGGTAGAGTATGGAGTGGAGGCCCCAACCAATCTGTAAACAACTGGGCATCCCCTTAAAGAAGAGCCATGGGGAGAAGATGGGCCAGTCAGGGTAACATGGATAAAATAGATGCTTTCCTCTGGTTCTTGAATTCTTCCTCCCCCACTATAATGACCCCAATTCTACCTTACAAATCTGGTAGAGCATGTAGATAGGTGTATAAGAGCTAGAAACACTTGGGATATAGGTCAGATAAACTCTTTGGGACCAATATTGAGAGTAGCCATACCAGGAGGGGAAGGGGGATGTGGGGGTACAAAAAGGGGAACCGATCACAATCACCTACATATAACCCCCTCCCAGGGGGATGGGCAACAGCAAGGGGGTAACGGGAGACATTGAGCAGAGGAAGACATGAAAAATAATAATAATTTATAAATTATCAAGGGTTCATTAAGGAGGAAGGGAGGAGAAGGGAGGGAAGAGAAGGAGCTGATACCAAGGGCTCAAGTAGAAAGAAAATGTTTTGAAAATGATGAAAGCATCATGTACAAAAATGTGCTTGAGACAATGGATGAATGTATACATTGTGATAAGAATTGTATGAGCCCCCAATAAAATGATCTTTAAAAAAAAGAAATTAGCATGAGCGAGGACCACCCACCAGGGACACAGAAACAACTGAATATGATGAGCGAGAGCCATAGAGTTTCCTGGTGCAGTGGGGGTCTGGGAAGCCTGTCACTCTATTAGCCAAAACAGAGATCAGTGGACTCAAGAAATTCTAAGTCTATTCCCACAAGAGCACACAGAAGGTAAACAGCCAGGTTTCTCCTTCGAATATTTTCAGAGTTCAGTCTTTAACCAGCAAGTTCATAGACTTTCAACAGGTTACAAAGAACAGAGCTTTTCTTTAGGTTCGATTTTCTTTGTGTTTTTTGTTGTTATGTTGTTGTTTTAATGATGATTAGAGGTAAAGATGAACAACTTTTTTAGTGATGACAGAATGCAATTGATAATCTAAGAAGAGAGGTTTTGTAACAAGCATTTGGAACTTATCTAAACCGACATTTCTCTTCCTTCAAGGCAACTTCTTATGTATGTGCTTGCTGATCCTGCCTAAGTCAGGACATCCCTGAAGATTAAGTCTAAATGGAAAAATTTACTGTAAGGGCAATGGCTGTAACACTGTGGATTGTTCACAAACTAAATCTGAAATTATGTTATGTTTCTGTAGCTTGAGTAGCAAGATTCTTTCAATGTTAGACTACCTGAGAAATCTTTGATCCTACACAGCGACTTAGGCATCAGTGGTGTGATGTCCAGTGAGGAAGATCTGCAGTTTGCTCTTTTCAGAATGACCTTTTGGAGAGGTGAGAGCGTTGATGATTGTGTGGCCCCACCCACAGGGCCTGGACAATAGACCGTATGTGAACGGATATATTGGAATGAGTGTTATGTGACAATAAGAAATATTAGAAAAAGAAATACTTCTGTGGCATACAATTATCAATTGAAAGGTTAGGTTGGAAATTTAGGGGACAGTGAGTTTATGATAAAAGGAAAGAAACAGTTTGGAAAAAGGTCTGGTGAGTGGCCAGACAATTTGAATTTAATTGCTGGTACTGAACTATATATGTAGAAATAGTTGTATTGGAGTGATTTCTGCTTTTTAAAATTAGATAAAATTAATTATATGATTAAAAAACTGCCCTTTTATTACCTGTGGACTTTGTGTGAATGAGTGAGAGCTGTATTCTTATTTTATAGCATAGATTTACTGATATGTAGTTCACATAGCAATCAATTTAGTCATTCTATCATATTAAGAATAGTTGTATAATTATCACCTCATCAAATTTCAGATCATTTTCTTGTCTTACTCATTATTGTAAGTTCCTCAGTTCATCTCATCCTCTTCGGCCATGCTGCCCGGTAATTATTAATTAAATTTCTGAGTCTATGGATGTACCTATCCTCAATTTCATATACCAAAAATCATGTGAAGCACATAGTATGGCCAGAAGGAACAAGTTCAAGAATGAGGAATAGTCTTTCTGTGACTCCTGCATTCAGGCTGGTATATATATTTTAGTTTAGTTTAATATTAGAATGCATTTTCATAAGTATATTAAGACTAAATCTTCTTGGGAACCTGATAATTAAATGAGAAAATTTTGCCATGAAAAAAGCTCTAAGAACTATATACAAACCCAACACCATAAATAAATAATGCTTTTAAATCAAGTATATTCTGACTGCGAGTACGCGATGCATAGAGCTTCCAAAGCTGTCAATTTTTAAAGAGTGGGTAGCCTCATCTGTCTCCCGTGGAGCTGCTTGTGGGTTTGAACCACTGACCTTGGGATTAGCCATCCCAAAGCTTACCTGACAGTGCCACCACAGCTCTTAGGTATAGTACTAAAGTTATATATATGTATATGCATTAACCATTTATAGAAAAATTAAGTGATCTGAATCAAAAAAAAACTTTGAAGGCTGAAATTCATGTATAGAACAGAAATTTTCTTTCTTTGTGAATCCTGTGATCACTTTAAAATCAGAGGTACATATATGAACCATTTGAAAATAAAATATACTAATGGAAACACATATTTAAAAGATCACATGTAAATATATCAGACAAGTACCCTTTAACAATTACTATGAACCAGTTAGCCAAAATTATGGACAGATATTTTATGTGTCCTCTTATATAATGTTGCCTTATCAAAATATGAATGAATTATATATATGTCACTTTATTAAGCATGCTTTTCAACAAGTATCTAGAAGATAAAAAGATTTTGGAGATAATTTACAGGTATTTGAGAATATAAATTTATGCATGGCCTGAAAAGATGCTGTTATATAGTCTCAAAAGGGAGATGGGAGTATTTTGAAATAAGACATGGTGAATCGAATTATGTTTAAAACAGTTAAAGGAATGTTTGCTGAGCAGCCACCAGCATCTCTTCTGGTTCGGAGAAAATTTGCATCTTCATAATAAGTGTGATATGAAAAGCAGGACCCTTTTCACATGCCAGCTCAGCTATTCAGTCTATTCTTATCTCCTATCTGGAATACCGCCTAGTAAGAATAGAAAATCCTTCATTCATTTTGCCAATTATATCTGCCATGTGCAGGCAACACAGACCATTGGCCGACATTCAGAAGCCTGTGGATTGAATTTGCTGGTGGAGGATGGGCAGCATTGTTCCGCAGGGCAGGGAGATGTGCTGGCGTTAATAATACATGAGGAGCTGCTCGGGGGAAGCGGGTTTGGTCTATTTGTCAGCCTCTTGAGGCAACAGCATGCCTGCTGCCAGAAGTCAAGGAGTCACCCACCTCCAGGGCCTGTTTGGAAGGAATTGGAAAACTGCTGGTGCCCTGAACCACACTCAGAAAGGGATGGAGAAAGTAATGTCGGGAACAAACACTCTTCCAAATTACAGAGAAAGAATTTTTTGTTTTAATTAGGAAATACAGTTCATTATGTGAAACCATATCTTTAATTTTTTCTAAAAATGAGATTTTTTTCCATAACTAAGGAAGACATACTGGAACAAAAAAATCATGCTTCTTTCTTTAGATTGCATAAAACTAAATGGACAACAAAAATATTTAAGTATATGTATTTTAAATATGTATTTCTATTCTGTATGACTTTGAATACGTTCTGTATTTATATGCTGAATATGCATTAAACTGAAAACTCATTCTACAGTGCTTAGTATTTGAGAGGAAAAACGCTTCAAACATTACATTGCTACAAATTTATTTTCACACCCACACTGTGGTAATAACTTTTCTTGTGGTCCATCGCAGGTCAATAATCCCTAACACTAGACTCCTTATTCAATATTCTCAACAAATGATAGAGAGTACGCCTGCCTTCAAACCTTTTGAAGAGGTCTACTATAAAAGAACAGAGTGATATGGATGCCACCAAAATGGAGTCCTCCCTGTCCAATAGCATTCATTTAAAACTAAGGAATATAAATCATTTACAAATACTTGCAGCATACTGATCGTGTCTATTATCTGGTATTTCTTCTTTGTCCCACTTTTCCTTTATTAACATCCTCCCAAAAGTATATCAAACAACCTCATCTAGCCCTTCTACACATAGATCTGCAAGTTAAGTAGGTTTTTTGGTATTGAGGACACAAATATGTTCCCTCCCTCAACTTTCCAAAGGAAAGGCACTTGCTGAGGCTTTGTGAATGCAGCAATAATGTTGATCAACGGCATTCATCACCCAGTCTCCCCTTGCCCCTGCCTTAGATGCAGCTTCCTAGCATTCTCTAGTACCATGTGCTGAATGAACCCCAATCCTAGCAGTCAAGTGCAAGGGCACAGATGATCGTGGGGAGACGTAGTAGGTGAAGGTCGCAAAAAGTTTTTGATCATTCTAGTTTTCATTTGTGAGAGCAGTATAAAACAATTCTGAGAGAATCGTATATCTATTATCCTGTGATACCTCAATTATTGTCTTCAAAGCTTCTGAAATGAACCATACAAATCTAATTTCTTTGTACTCCTTTAGCAATAAAATTTTCCCAGAGGGATAGTCAAATCCACCTTTAGATATCAAATAGGTTAAGCAATAATGCCATCTTAAAAATTCAATGTTACACATAAACTGACACATTAACAAATCCAATAATAATAATCTTGTGGGAAACTTTTCTTCTTTTTCTTCTTTTTATATTATTTGTTGAATCATTGTATTGGGGGTTCGTACAACTTATCACAATACACACAGTACACACAATACATCCCTTTTGTCAAGCACTTTTGTACATTTGTTTCTCTCATCATTCTCAAAGCACTTGCTTTCTACTTGAGGCCCTGGATCTGCTCCTCAATTTCTCCCTCCCCCCTCCCCCATGAACCCTTGATAATTTATAAATTATTATTATTTTGTCATATCAGACGTCTCCTTTCACCCATTTTTCTGCTGTCCATCTCCCAGGCAGGGGCTTATATGTAGATTCTTGAAATCTGTTCTCTCTTTCTACCCCACCTTCCTTCCACACTCCCATTATCGCCCTTCTCACCACTAGTCCTAAGGGGTTATTCTGGGTGGATTCCCTGTGTTTCCAGTTCCTGTCTGTACAAGTGTACATCCTCTGTTCCAGCCGGATTTGTGAGGTAGAATTGGATGACAGTTCTCGGGGGGGACATGGAAGAGGGGAACAAGGGGGAAAGGGAGTGGGTGTTAACAAACCCAGGGACAAGGGAACAACAAGTAATTGAAAATCAATAGTGAGGAGGATGTAGGAGGTCTGACAGGGCTGGACCAAGGACAGTGAAACCAAAAGGAATTCCTGAAACCCAAATGAAGGCAGAGTATGATTGTGGGACAAGAGGTAAGTTAAAATAAATAGAAGAAAGAACTAGGAGGCAAAGGGCATTTATAGAGATCAAAATACGGGCATATACATATGTAAATGTTTTATCTAAGACAATGGGGAAAGAGATCTATGTATATATATTTATAGGCTTAATATTAAGGAAACACATGGACGGTAGGCCCCTACTCAAAAACTCCCCCAAATACAAGAACACTTTGTTCTAATAATTTAGCAGTCTGAGATGCTCACCTTCCCAAAACAATTGCTGTAGAGAAAATGGGTGCAAAAACAAATGTGGAGAAGGAAGCTGATGGTAACTGACTATCAAAATATATAGTGTCTGGGGTCTTAAAGGCTTGAAGATAAACAAGCCGTCAAGGCCACATAGAAGAAGCACGCCATCCTGTCCAGACACAATTGCTGTACACAAAGCAGGTGCATACATTTTTCTTCTTTATTATGACTAACTTGCGTTATTTTTATTAACTTTTCTTCAATGTGAAAGTTAACTCTGACAAAGAAAACATTCTTCTAAGCTTATGTAGGTCAAAGAATGACTTAATCACGCTATAAAGTTGTCATTATAAATCAAATTACTTCTCAGTATAGAATGAGCTATGAATCTACCAAAAGAATGGGGGTGGAGGGGAATCTTGCATGGTAAAAGTAATTTAATTACTTTTACTGTAACTGGAGGTTTAATCTGAATTCCTGGTAATAATCTTAGTGTAATGTTTAATAACATGATTAATGTTTCTTGAAACCAGAAGACTGTTTTATTAAAAGATTTCAATGTATTCAATCATTTTCATTAAGAAATTCTATTGAAATAGTTTTATCTGGCATAAATTCGAGATGTGTTATTACACATTGTAGGGACTTTACATCATCAGCTAGTTTTCTGTAGTGGAATACAAAGCAACTTATTATACTTGGAAATTTGAAGTTCCTATAGCGCAGTCAGAATATTTATAAAATATATCTTATGCTTCATTAAACACACTGCTGATTTGTTTGGTGATATTTCCTTTTGGGTATTGTTGTCTTTCATGGGATTTTCCAATGTCTTCTAGAATTTCACAGAACACTACTCTGAAATGAGATTTTGATGTTCAAAGCTGAAGCCCTTTACTTTATATTAAATATTGCGTGTGAAGGTCAGGTTAGGTTTGATTCATGGTGCCTTAAACAAACGTCAACTTGCAGTTCCATTCAATCACACTTTCTTTCCTTTTTTTTTCTATTTTCCCTTTCTCTTTTTGCACATAATGGGTGCTTTAGCCAGGGAGATCTGTAGTTTCATCACTGAGAGACATGCCATCACTTTCTAAGAAACGCTTTGAAAGTCTTGGACTAAGATCCTGTTCAGTGGATTTGATTTCATGTGTTTACAAATGTTTATATCACAACTGTCTAACATCAGGGTTTCCCAGTTATTTCCCAACCTCTTGCTGGTTTCTCTTTCATTAGTTTGATGCCAATTATTCATTTAGGAATAGATTACTCTGTTGTGATGAGAGTAGTTAAAAATATGTGACTATCACTTTTTGGAAATGGGAATATTGTTAGCATTCAGTTATTTGTGTGTTTTCTAACCTAAATTAAAGGGAAGAACTGTGCACTCAGAAAAGGAATTAGAATTCTGGTAAGAAAATATAGTAGCAGTGCCTCCTCAATTGCTTCTGGTAAGGAACGATCTCAGGAAAGTCATCCATATTTTCAAAACCTTTTCTCCCTCAGTGCTGCTAGAGGGCACAGCATGCACCTCCTTCACTGGTTTGAAAAAGCCAGGAAATTATTATGTGTAGATCCCTTGGGAAAACATGAAACAAGATAAATATGTAAAGTATTGCCATTTAAAAAGTTGAAACATTATCACACAAGCGACATACTCTAGAGAGGCAAAGTATCAGAAATTATTTCAAAAATAGCTCGATTACTTTGTCCCCACCCCTCTCCCACCCATGGGGGTCTTTGCTCATGTTGATTATTTTCACATTAAAAGCCTGTTAAAAAGACCACTTTGTTTTAATAAAGGAACATATACATCTACATCTATACTGTACAAATGGTTCTTTCACTTCACTGAGCGCCAAATGAGTAAAGACTATTATCAAGCTTCTTTTGAGATTCCCTTAATTCTCTCATCTTGGACTGGATCTGCTGTCTGATTTGAAATATGCTGATCCTTTTAAGCTAATATACTTATATCCTCTATATCTATCTGTATCTGTTTCTGTGTCTCTACTGTCTGTGATGGGCGGGCCTTGGTGTCCTGTTGAGACATCATCTTATTGATAAGTGGAGTGAGGGAATGGATGAGGGGGGAAAAGACTAGAGGGCAAGAATTTAAAAGGGAATCGAAGTAGGCAGCCAGTTATTTAAAACTCAGACGCTTCTGAGAGGGCAGGAGGTGAAAAGAGCAATTTCTAACATTTTGACCTAAAAGAGTTGGAGGGTGGTCTCTCTCCTTTCACATGAAAGCATTATTTAATGGATGTGCAAACTAATGATTCCTTGATTTTAAACTAGTTACATGTTCGAGATGGAAATGAAAAAATGTAAAAGTTAACTGTCTGATATCCATGGACAATTTATTGGAATTCTAACCTCAATTTTTTTGAGTCCAGGAAAAAGAGCAAACAAAACCCCATTAGCTACCTTGCAATGACTAGAGTATTCCCTGCCCTCGTAGTGGCCAGTATTATGATAGTTCCAGCAAAAACCTTGGGACCTGTGCTCCTGGCCACCTCCTGGGCCTTGGTCAGTGCCCAGCTGATAGTCAACATGCAACACACAAGGCTTCATAAAATTCACAAAAAACTACGCTTGTCCTTTTCATCTCAAGGTTTACTCAACTTTGACCGAATGTCAAATCCTAGGAGAAAACTTCACCAACTTCTTAATAGACAGATTCTGCAGCTTGTGTATGACACAGGTAAATTTAAACTTAAGAAATTGTATCAAATTATTCAAAAGCATGAGATAATTGCTTGTCTCGTGTAAAATTATAAAATGTGGGAAACACTGTTTAAAATAGGACAAGCATGGATCTCAAACAGAGTCTTAGGACATCTCAGAACAAGAGTTCATATAAATCATTAAAACATAGTTAATTTTAATAGACTTTAAGTCCAAAATAAATATATATCATCAACTTGAAAGTATAGGAATAATGACCCAGAAATCTAATATTGTCAGATGCACTACATTGTAAACCTTGAAATCTGTGCGTTGAGCCAGCAGCTTGTATAACTTTCTCTTTCCTCTCCATGGAATCTCTTGGTGCCTGGTCCTCGCCCCTTTGATTCTGTGTCAGGGGGTTAATAATCAACGTATATGCATTTATAGATTGAAATGGTCACAGAGTTCAAATGCCTATCATTGGAATCACAATGCAGCTTGAGAAAAGTGGCTCTAGTTGTGTAGTGTTCTGTGCTGGGTTTTGACCCCCACGGTCCCAAGTGGAAAGTACCAACATCTCTTGAGGAAGACAGACCCAGCTTCCTACTCCTGTGAACAGTTATACTCTCAGAAACCCACAGGGTTCACAGTGAGTCAGCATTGATTCAAAGGCAGTGACATTGGTTATGTTCTGAAGCTTAAGAAATGAGAAAGGGGTTGAGGAAAGGGAGGGGAAAGACAGAGAAAGATATGATGATCAGCAGAATCATATATTCTGATTGAAAAATGTGGTGTAAATTGCAGAGCTTATTTTTACTAGTTGGACTGAGTTGGCCCTAATCCCACACACCACAGACATACTTGTTGCTCAGATTTGTGTCCCCTGCAAGTGCAAGGGTATGCTCAGGCCGTTGTGGAGGCAACTAGGCAGTGGAAATGGGTCCCTAATTTGAGCATTCATTGTCCAGTAATATAGTGAGCAATATTCTCTTGTGATCCATAATGGTTTTATTTGCTAAGTTTTTTTTTTCAAAGAACTAAAAGAAATTTTCTTGTAAATGTGGGTGTGACAGTCATGTACTTTTGTCAGTTTGTCAATTTGACACTTTCACATAACTCTGTAACCATATATAATTTTCAAACAATAAGAAAATCATATCTGTACCTAACAGGATAAAACTAAAATGCATACACTTCAGCATGTGCCACCATCATTTAAAAATAACATTCTGTACATGAAAAAAACAAAATATTCTATGCTTTACAGTTTCAGTTAAGTAACATACACACCTTAGTCCTTTAATCCTATGAATATATGTTCCCCCACCTAGAAGAGTTTGTAAGCCTACCACTTGGTGTCTTTCTTCACCCATTCTGGGTATCTAATTTCTATAATGACCACTTACATCAACCCAGTGCTCTGAGGAAGCAATCATATTTTTTGACTTGAAGAATCTTCATTCCAGTTGCAACCTTGTGAAGTGTGCCTCCATAAGCAAAGTCAAATCAGGATAGGCCATCCATAATGTCTGTAGCAATATACACCAGTTCATGGGCTCAAAAAAATTTTTTACTCCGTTCGGGTTCTGGTCAACTCAATGTGGGCTGTCTCATTTTTGCCATGGTTTTTTTTTTTAATGAATCATAGAACATTCCTTCTAAAGTGTCAAATTGAAAGCTCTCACAAGACCTGCGAATTATGAGTGACTGGGCTGAGATTGTGAATACTGGTGGCATGGATTCTTCCAGTGTCAGCATCATATAATTCACCCTGGTAGGAAAAAACAGCAGCTTAGAATCTGTGAGACCTGACTTCAGAGCAAGTGAGATCAAGAGCAGCAACCTCACGATGGATTACAATTCCATGAAGAGAAAACCAAAGTCCTCTCAACTGAACCAATATTAACAACAATAGTTTTGATTCCGTGGGACACTTTCAGCCTTGTAAGATCTTCAGCATTACATACCCTTGCTGAACAATGCTTTCACCCTTTGTTTATTTGTTTGGCTTAATGAGTATTAAAATAGTCCATTTCTCAAAATATTTGTGTGATGGTGCATACTTTGCACAGTGTTAGATATACAGTAACTATTCTTGCGACAACCAGGGATGCATTGTACTGCTAACTTCATTTGGCAGTTCAAAGCCAACAACTTCTCCATGGGAAAAAGATGAATTTGCATACTCCAGTAAAGATTTAAAGTGCTGCAAACACTATATAGGTTCATTATCAATTGTAATTCACTCTATAGCAATGGGTTTGTGATTCAATAACTAGAAATAAAACCAATAGTATTATTAAGTGCACAACCAAAAATAAAAATTATATTTGTGTTTAAAAAAAGCAAAACTATTTAAATGTTATCAAGAGTTCATTTATTTTTCACAGAAAAATAGTATTTCATAAAGTTAAAACCAAAGAAGAGTTTATTTCACATTATTCACAAATTGCATAATCCTCTTAACAAACTGAAATGTACTGAGCATTTCTATGTGTCCAGATTGTGCAACATACTAGAAATGAATGTTAAGGGAAGGCTTGTGTGGTACTGTGCTATATATAATAAAGACAATTTAATTGAGAGGTTGCATACATGAATATCAAGCTGACATGTGCAATAAGGAAAAACAGTTGAAGTGATGGTTAATTCAAAACTGTATGTAGAATTATGCTTTATTTGACCAAGCAGAGAATGAGCTTACAAAATAATAAATTGCTTAGGTTCCTGGGTATCTCGCTTCTTTCTTCACACAGGATACAGCTTGTAGACTAGCTTTGAAATAAACAAGGGATCACGATTTAAAGTGAGAATAAATGAGAATTTTAAGAAGAAATATTTTGAACTGCTCTAAGTGAGATTTAGTTCAGCTGTGAAAGCCTTAGTATGGTTAAATGCTACAATTTAGACTCCCTTTGTGATGGGGCAGGTTGCGCTGGAGTTCAACAGAGCCAGCTATCATCACTCGAGAAGTGAGACTGGTCCATTCAGAAGACAATGACTACAGCTGCTGTAGGTTCAAAAGAGCTCTCCTTATAAGACTGAAGTAATCTAAAACCAACAATGTGATCTCTGCAATAAATTAACTGTGTCCTCCCCATTATCCATCCCAACTTTACCTAGTATTGAAAATTGAAAGTACAGTCATTGTTTGTTTGCTATTTTGCCCCTCAATCTTCAACCTTTATCAACCTGGCAGTGCACACTAAAGCAGGAGTTATTACGAGAGTTCTGACCTCTCATCAGTTTTTATTCCATTTTCTAAAACTGTGTCAAGTCTCAAGTAAAGCTCTAGAGAGGAGCTGCTTGATTGAAAAATCAGTACTGCCGGAATATAGGAGATGTTGTTTCATAACCTACTGGAAGTAGCATTCTCCTGACATACAAGTGCCCTCCCAAAAAACAGAAATTTTTTCAAAGATATATATTTAATTTTTTAGCAGAACAACCTTAGCACATTCAAAGTATATTCACTCATATGTAATACATTTGTCAAATCTGTGATTCCATTCTTAGAAACATTTTTCAGACTCATCTGTTTGGACAGCTAATAGCACCTCACTCATCTTTTGCCTTTTCCTCTTCTATGCCATCAAATGCCTGACCTTTCATGCACCTCTTCATTCTCAGAAACAAAAGTAAATTGAGGGAGCAAGGTCAGGTGCATGGAACAAGAGAAGGCATGCTTTTTTTTTTTTTTTTTGCCAAAACCTGGAGCACTGAGATGGCTGCATGAGCGGGTATATAGTCACGGTGGCAAAACTAGTCCTCTGTCTGCCACAAGTCAGGCCTTTTTGTTGCACAATATTATGCTATCTTTTCAGAATTCTAAATAATACGGTAGATTAACTGTCTTACCTGGTGAAACGAACTCCAAATGCACTATAAGTCCATGTGGAGAGTTGACAGAAGTCCAGAACGAAGTTTGTCATCAATTGACATTTCACCTATTTTTGAACTGAGAAAACCACGCATACACGTGAAAGTTTCCCATGTGCTGTCCTTAAAAGTTGTACTCAACATCAAAACAGTTTGTGCAGCATTTTTCCAAGCAGAAAACAAAATTTCACAGCCCCAGGCTGTTTTCTTAGCCATCACAAAAAATGAGGTTAGAGCAAAACTGCTTTTATGAAAAAATGTACTGTGAGCAAAAAGAACTTTCCCAGGTGCTGCCACTGAGTGCAACAACTCACTCTGAGTTGCTAGATGCTCTCCTCTTGGGAAAAATGTGTACTATGAAAGCCCTGCCCAGCAAAACTTTTTCCAGGATTTTATGAGTACCCCTCGTATATTATCTTGTGTAAAATCTCTTAGTGATTATATAATTAATCTGACAGCCTTGAAACCTTAATTTAGATGACAAATCCAGCTGTCTTTTTTCAGCATTTTCATGGTTTCACTTATTTTAAGGACAGATTCATAAATTGTATGTATGCATATATGACACTTGGGACTTAAGACACTAAAATGAAATCCATCCACTTTAAAGGTGATTTCTTCATTATAAATTTAGCATAGACATGTCATTTCTACCTGTTTCCAGGTAGACTAGAGAAACAATCAGATAAACTCATGTGTAGAAGAAAGATCTTTATATCAAAGAAAACTGTACATTAAGAAAACATCCCAGTCCAATTCAGATCAAGTCCATAAGTCTGATATTACCGCATGTGTCATTTCTAGTTCATAGTCCTCTTTAAACTCATGCAACACACGCAATGACACTGAATGCCAGATGATCACGTGCCAGTGGCTGAAAAGTCTTGTAGATCCAGTGGTGTTAGAAGCTTCTCACTGCTAGTATATGCCTCCATATATTATGCCTTCATATGCCTCCAGAGATCTAGTCAGCATCCTCCATCCAGCTTGTCAGCAGAAAGAGGAAACAGAAAGTCTATCTGGCCTCCAGTGAGCTGTTTATGTCCTTTGCACCTCCAAATGAGGCCAACAAGATGTGAGCTGAATGACAAGCTAGATTCCACCCCTTTGCTTGTGGACAGGAGATGATGTAACTGCCACATCATGTCATAGTGTTGGCATGTCATGGCATTGAACATCTTTTTCTTTCCCTCTCCCTCCCAATCAGTTTACTTCTGTTTTACCTAATTTTCCCACATCATGACCCATGTTTGGTCTTATTATTTCTTATTAGCTTATTTCATTCCTGCTAGATATCTCTGCTTCTAGGCTCTTTCTATTTCAATTCTTTATACATCTCATTGCATTACATGAGATACATTTTTCTTGAGCTACAAAATTCCCCACAAGGTCTAATGTTTCGATTAGTTATAATGATAGTAATGATGATGTCGATATAAAGAAAACAAAATCTTACACAATCATCCTTTGTGCGGGGTTGTAATGGTAGAATTTTAGTTATTTGAAAAAAATGACTATGTAGGTAAACCAGCTGCACAAGATCTCTTCAATGTATGGAAAAGCAAGGATGTTACTTTGAGGACTAAGGTACACCGACTCAACTTATGATATTTTTCAATCACCTCATATTCATATGAGTGGAACTGTGAATAAGAAAGAACAAAGAAGATTCAACACATTTGAATGATGGTGCCAGTGAAGAATATTGAAAGTACCGTGAGCTGCCCAAAGAACAACCTGTCTGTGAAGAGAAGAATTTCTTTGCTTGTACTTTGGAGAAGGATGGTGGGATTTCATTGCTTATACACTTATCAGAAGATCCCAGCCCCTGGAAAAGCGCGTCCTGCTTGGTAAGTTAGAGGGGCAGCAGACATGAGGACCTTTGACAGGTGTGCATCCTCAGCATAGTTGCTGCATCAGTGGGCACAGGAGAGGACACTGGTGTTTCCTCTTGTTGCACATTGGGATATTATGAGTGAGAACCAACTGAAAGGCCACTAAACATCAGTTATGCCAAGTAATTTTCCACTTATTCTTGAGCTCTTAATATAGTTCATTATTTTGTTCTACTAGAATTACTCGCAACTTCCCAAATGTACCTGGTACAATCATACCATTATGCATTAGCTCACACTGTGAACCTGTCTCTTTTTTTTGTCATCCACTCAGACTTTATTCAAAGGCTTGGAGGCACATGCAGGGAGGGAGGAAGACTGGGGGCACCCCAACTGGTTCCAGATTAACGGTACTTAGAGGTCAGAATGGTGCTCACAGAGCTGAAGAACTTGCCCATGGAAGCGTGGGCAGCAGGAGTGAAATCATTTCCAGAGTCACTATCAGGCAGTAGAACATGAAGTTGACAGGAACCACCCTCAACTTGTAGGTGTACAAGAGACTCAGCTAGGACAGGA
>PVJH01022547.1:0-36445 GCA_004026705.1 Nesogale talazaci
TGCAGCCCTCTCAGCCTCTCAAGTGCTGTGACTCAGTTCTGTATCAGCAGCAGGGATGCGGGGGAAGCATTAGCCTGACTCTAGTCACCGTCCACTTCTCTTCCCTCTGGTAATGACCACAGGTCTGTGCACACAGCACACTGCACTCTGAGCGCTGTGAAAGCACAGCACTTTCCTGCAGCTCTCTGAGTCCTTGCACCTAATTTTGGGAGGTGCTCATAAAGCTTCTCATCTTCTAAGAGCCCCTCTTCCCACATGTCATGTCTTATTGATCCATCCTAGCAATTCCTCCCTACCCTCTTTCCAAAATAAATGTCGATTGGCTTGATTTACTGTGAGTTCAATGTTTGCGTATGTTCCAATTTGACACACATCATCTCTGGCCACCGTAGGACATTGTTCCAGACCTGTCACACACAAGATGTGGTAATTTTCTTAGCTTTCCTCAGGACCCATCCTTTGAACGTTGAAAATGACAGCCCTTTTCTGCATGGCTCAGGATACATGTGCAAAGGCCCACTCACTACAAAATGCAGGCATTTTCTTCTGGAAAAGCATCATGTGAGAAAAGATATTTGGGACTGCTTGATGCATAGTCAGAGTGGTCAAATCATCTGGAAGTTCTTTTCCTCCACAGAGACTGCATTTGGGGTTGCAATTTCATTATGTCCTCAAAGATCGGCACCCTTTTTTATATTAATCCCTCAAGATACTTGTGTTTCCACAAATTGAATATTTTTCTTCAATATGTATACCTTTCTTGGTGATGCTGTGTTATTCCGGGTAGACTAGAGAAACAAATCCATAGACACTCATGTATATAAGTGCTATGACAAAGAAAAGGTAATTGTACATTAAGAAACCATTCCAATTCAGTCCAGTCCAAGACCACAAGTCCAATATTAGCTCATATGTCCAACAGCAATCTATAAATCCTCTTCAGACTCATGAAACACATGCAATGATGCTGAATGCAGGAAGATCACAGACCAGTGAGTACAACGTTAGTGGTTGTAAAAGGATCTTGGCCCTGGCAGGGGTCTTTATGAGGCTTCTCTATATCCACGTTTCTGCCAGCATCAGGGTAGGTCCATGTGGCTTCTCCTCAGGGATGTTTCACAGGAAATAAACCTTGTCAGTAAAGAGTCTCCAAACCAGTGCTGTCAGTAGAAAGTCTTCAATGAAGTGAACCGAGAGGGATAGTGTCTCTGCCTCCAAGAAGGAATTATACTTCCCAGAATTCTCAGGAGAAGGCCATGCCCACACAGAGGTCTCATTGATTATCTCCAGACTGACAGGCTAGACTCTACCCTACCCTCTTTTTTTAAAAAAAAACATGAAACCAGAGTTATTAAAATCTCTACAGGTCAGATGACCACCGCATCGGTGATATGTACACATGTACACAGGGGCCTAGTGTTTATAGCTTTCCGAGCAGAAGCCCCTGCCAGCTGTGTCCTCAGCGGGGGATGGATTACAGGTACAATGGTCCTGCTACCAGAAGAGCCCTGAAAGGGCTTCAAAAATATGTGAAAAAAGAGAAGCAAACACACAGTGGAGTTTTTTCCATGAACTCTTTGAAGTTCCCTTATACATAATTTCTAACTTCAGAGAGCTTACTTCGATAGTAAGATCGTGAAACAAAATATGAAAATTACTTTGTAGGTGTTATGTACAAAGGGCAGTAAAAATAAATAAGTCAAAGTTGTTTGTTTTTAATTTATAAATATATAGCATCCACAACTAGTTTTACACCCCTTGAAGACAAAGAAATCCAGTCTTGTTTTTCATGCCCCACTTAAGAGAGTCATCTGTGCAGCTCTCTATCCTGATTCAGCCTATTTACATGTTG
Source organism: Nesogale talazaci (assembly GCA_004026705.1). Taxonomy (NCBI): domain Eukaryota; kingdom Metazoa; phylum Chordata; class Mammalia; order Afrosoricida; family Tenrecidae; genus Nesogale; species Nesogale talazaci. Next base: position 1,853 of record PVJH01022547.1, read on the forward strand.
CATCGGAACCGTACTGCTACATATCCTGTGACAAGGGCACGCTCATAGAAATAAATCCAAAATATTTTGTCATTGAGAGAGAGAGAGAGAGAGAGAGAGAGAGAGAGAGAGGTTTAAGAGAGTTTCAGGAACACTTGGCCATTTTGTATTTAATGAAAACAATGTGTAGGAAAGAACAAGGACTCCAGGAAAGCTTTGAGATAACAGTAACATTGTGATCTGGGAAATTATAGAAACCAACATCAACCACTTCCCACCAACCAGTAACTGGGTGAATCCTGTGAAACTGGGATGCAGAAGGATATTCTGTCCTCTCAGTACAGGCATGTTGGAGTTCTGAAAATCAAGGCCGCCTGAGTCGAGCTTTGCTTTACACTTTAAATACAGTAGAGAGAATAGTGCTTTATCTTGCAAGCAATTGGTCAGAAGGCAAACCAGGACTCAAAAATACAATTTTTTCAGATCAATTTGAAGTGTATGGATCATTCCATTTGGGAGTCTTTCCCCCAAAATTTAAATTTCACTTCTGCTAAACCCCACATAGCAAGCTGTGTCTTATGAGAGAACCTCGGCAGATGATGCCTGAATTGAGTGAGATTAAAAAGTGAGATGGATGTCACTATTTTAAAATGGAGGGAAACTCTCAAACTCAAAAAGTTGTTTTGGCATGTTTTTCCCCCTTAGTTGTGTTTGAAACCTTTTAATTGCATAGTGAGTCTTTTAATAATTACATATATAATAATGTATGAAAACATTCATATCTATATACCGTATTTGTGAAGCAATAAAACTTCTCTTCTTGGATTTGTGCTTCATTTTGAAAAATCGTTTCATTGGCATATAATTCATATATCATACAATTTAATAGTCCAGTTATATTAAGAAGAGTTATGTAATCATCACCACAATCAGTTCCATAACATTTTCTTCTTTCCTGTGTTCACAGGCCACCAACAACTGTACAGAAATTAGGTCAATTGTCCTGTTATGAGAAAAATTAAGGGCATATTCTTCCATTGAGTTCTACATAAGTATTATTAAGGATTCTTTTTCCCATTGGCAGGTTGCCCTCTGAGGTTTACCCACCAACAGTAGTGCAATCCCCTTCTCTGAGACAGACATTTCTGTCCATCTGTCTGGTTCTGTGTCTTAATTTTCAGAAAGCTTTCCTAATCACTCTTTGAGTGTCTGTTGATTTGGGGTGACCTCAGAGCAATATTGTATGATAGCAACTGATAGCAATATTGTATGATAGCAACTTTCTCCTGTCTTGAGAGACTGGCCCCATATGAAATGAGGTCTCCTCTGTTAAAGGGGTTTTTTAGATGGTCAAATAAAGGAGATGATATTTGGTTCATGGGTCCTAGGAAGGCACACTAGCTCATTGCTTGGGAGAGTATATTAGAAAAGTACATGTCCTGAGGGCAGAGGGTTGCCTTCACCTTGGAATTTATCCATGTAGTGATGGACTCATACAATATTTCTCCTTTTGTGATTGACTAATTTCACTCAGCAAAATGATATGATTTAAATAAATATTACTTGTCCATTGCATCATTACTAAAGATATTTTTGGTATCCATGGACTCTTGGTTTATTCTTTTGATGAAGTTTTTAAATGTGTCTGTTTTATTTTTAATTGGTCCCAATATTCTACATGTGTGTTTCCTTTACATCATTTGATAGTCTGTGTGTAAGTCTTGCAATAGAACACTTAAGTTTGACGCAATTATCTCCTTTATGATCCAGATAGCTACATAGTTTATATTTGGATCTCTAATCTATCTTTCTAAAAAGAAATTCTATTTATAGTTCTATCTACCATTTTTCCACAATAGTTTAGTTTTTGCAGTCCTACCAGTAGTGTATGAGAGTTCTAATCTCTCTGCACCCTCTCTGACATTTGTTATTTTCTGTTATTTTGAATTTTGCGATAAATATCCATATTAAGTGGAATCTTGTTTTGATTTGCATTTCTTGAATATTTAGTGATTCAGAGCATTTCTTTATATGACTGCTAACATAAATGTCATCTTTGGTGAAATGTACTTTCATGATTTCTATTTTATAATTGGACTATTCATCTTTTTCTGGTTTATATGATTCTATATACAGGAAGAATTTAAGTATAATCATATAAACTAGAAAAAGTTTTTTCATGACCTGATCTATTTCTTCTTTCATTCTAATCTTTATTGAAATTTATATATCAGTTTGGAGTTAATTTAGGTAGGTAAGTGTACCTAGGAATTTATCCATTTCTTCTGGTTTGCAAATTTGTTAGAGTATAGACTTACATAGTGCTGTGTCTTACATGCTTTGAACATGTTATCAGGACACATAAATCCCTGGAAAAAGACATGATGTTTGGAAAGGCAGCAGGTCAATGAAAAGAGGAAGGCCAACAATGGTTCCAACAATGGGCTCAAATATAGGAAGGATTTTGAGAATGGTGCAAGACCAGCCATATTGCATTCTGTTGGATATACAGAAGTTACGAGTTTGATCAACTCAAGGGCACCTACCAATAACCATGAGGATGAGAGAACCTGGAGTGCCATTATCATTTTGATCACACATTAAGACCCAAATAAAAAAGAATTAGACTTTGATGGGAGGGAAAACCAGTGGCTTGGAAACTGTGGTAATAGGCAGAGGGATTTCACTTGATGAGACTAAATTAGATGGTAGGAGAACCTGTAATTAAAAATCTTGAACTTAAATAGGTACCAATCACTTACTAGGTGGAAACTTAAGAAATCAAATGATACTTCTAGAAAGTGAGGTGGTGAGAAAATAAGTGGAGACAGGACTTTGAGAAAGTCTGACTGATAATAAGGCATCTTCTATCTTCACAGGAATCCTTTCATACTTTCTGTATTTCCTGACCTAGTTTATGGTAGCTCCTGATTGGAAACAAGTAATGCTGACCCCAGAGTGGGATGAGAACACAGAGGTGGAAGTCTCACTAGAAACTTCCTAGAGTCTGAATAGACCTTTGAATTTTGACTAGATTCATGGTATTTATTTCTTCCTCTCTTATTAAAAAACATTGTGGACTATTTCTACTGGGTTATTTTTGCTCATTTCGATCCCTTTGCCATCTGTATCTTCATGATATACAGAAAAGTCAATATATATAGTTGCTATATATAATTTCTTTAGTAGCTTGATTTTTAAAGGTTTGAGTAAAGTCAGAACTAAATGTCATCTGTCTGCTTAATTTGTGAGTTTGACTTTATAAGATCATATGGGTAACAAATTGAAAGAGAGAGAAAAATATCAATTTAAGGGCATCTTCTTTGTCTTGAATAAAGCCTACAACAGTTTCTTGGGTTTACATACAAACATTACTTGATTAAGTCTTCAAAATAGTCAGTTTAGGCAGGAGATTCTCATCTGTTTAACTTCAAAGATTTGTCAAGTCTACCACCAGATTAATGTGCAATTTTTCTTCTATAGAGATGTCACATTTGTACTTATGTTCTGACAGTCTTAGTCTGGTTAAAGAGTACTTAATGAGTTAGCTACTGTCTTAGCAAATCTAGACAACAGAATCAATCACTCCCTCTTTGAATCTGGTGGAGGAAGGACATCTTCCTTTGTAAGAGGCACGGTTTGGGCCACTGCCAAGACCTCAAGGCTTAACACATTTATGTAGACCATATCACATTCAAAGATCTACTTTAATAGGTATTGTGAAATCAAATGGCACGTTAAAAATTTTTTTTTTTTGCCATTTAATTTTCTTTACCCTCACTTTAGAATGTTTACGCTTGGATTTTAACTAGCAAATAGAACATTGATATTTACATTTTGGCAAGTGTGGTAGTTTTATAATCATTCGTCAATTTGAGAGAATTAGGAGGAAAGGGGTGGAGTCTAGCCTATCCGGTGACAGCCAATGAGGCCTCTGAGTGGGCATGGCTATATTTCCTCCTTGGAGGCAGGAGACACACTCTCTCTCTCTGTTCACTCCCTGAAAGACGTACTGTCAAGACACATGGTGCTTTGCCCTGGGGGTTGACAAGGAAGAAAGATCCATCCTGCTGCAATCCCTGCTAGTGCTGAGATGTTTACAACGCCATTGGATCCAGAAGATTTCCGACCCACTAGCCTGTGATTTTCCTGTATTTGGCATCATTGCATGTGTTGTGTGAGACTGAAGAGCACTTAATAGATTGGTATTGGACATATGGGATAATATCAGACTTATAGACTTGATCTGGACTGGACTGGAATGTTTTCTCAATATTCAATTGCTCATATATAAACATCTTTCTTATACACATATGTGTGTCTATGAATATGTTTTTCTAGTATACCCAGACTAACACAGCAAGTAAACATCTTTTCTTTTTTTATTAAATTATTTTATTGGGGCTTATACATCGTTTTTCACAATACATAAAAAACATACTGTGCCAGGCACCTTCACATGTCCACTGCTATTATTGTTCTCCAATCATCCGCCTTTTCCCTTGAGCCACTAGTATCAGCTTTTCCATTCCTTCCCCTGCTCTCTCCTTCCCACCAATCCTCAATACTTTATACATTGTTATTGTTCTGTCATATCTTACACTGCCCGACCTCTCCCCCAACCCACTCTCCTGATGCCCATCCTTCAAATAGGAACTTATGTGTATATCCTTGCAGTTGGCTCCATCTCTCTACCCCACCTTCTGTAGACATCTTTTCTCTGTGTGCAATGTGAGATTGTTTGCCATTTCAATGGGAAACACAGATTCAAAGTTAAAGAGATGGAGGAGGGGTCTTTGGTGAGTCCGTGTGCTGGTTCTACATAGGTGCGAGGTCGACCCTGCCGGTAAGATAGAAGGTTAGTAACAGCAACACCATCACCAGTGCCTGGGCATATTATGATTCAGTAGTTGAATTTTCATCTTCCACTCAGCATAGCTGGGCTCTATCCAAAAACCGACGTACCTGATGTGCAGCCACTACCTGTCAGAAGAGGCTTGTGTGTTGCAGGGATGCTCAGGAGGTTTCAGTGGAAATGTCACACTCAGACAGACTAAGAAAAAGTCTGCTTTACTTCGGAAAATCAGCCAATGAACACTTTCTGCATCAAAGCAGTCTGATCTGCAAACAAACCTGGGGAGAATGCAGGAGCAGGCATGCTTTGCTCTGTTGTATAAGGGGTCCCCTCGCGTAAGGCAGTGACTTGAGGGTAACTAGCAAGAGCAGAATGCTACCAACTGGTGCGATCACGTGGGCTTCTCTCAATGAAAACTCAGTGTCACAGACACAGATGTCAGTTGGCAAAAGGCTAATTACACTGCCACTTTAGAAAATAAGATGGCTCACATTATATTCACTAAGTCTCTTTAACAAACACGAACTTTATTTTTTATTTATTTTTTTTTGGGGGGAGGGCATCACTGCTCTCCAGTGGTAGGAGTAGGAGGCCCAGCCCCACTGCTGGAATTGAACCTCCGTCACAGTGGGCCGCAGTCCCGGGCACAACCACTACGCTACTGGGGCTCAGCCCCACGAACTTTATTAAAAGGTGAATCAAAGCCTTATTTTTTTCAGGAAGGTCAACAAAAATTGAGGAAGGCAGGAGAAGACCCTGGGAGAAGTAGAAGAACTAAAGACGACAGAGGTAAATACTGTTATACATACACTCTTGCAAAACAGGTGCTTAAGCATTCAATCCTTCGGTTTGGGATGATTTCCTTTACAACCCTTGGATCACAGAGGCAGGTTGACTTAGTTGGTGTCTCACGTAGATGCTGCTTGTTTGAAGGCAAACTTTTAAGAATCAAGATGCGGTTCTTTCTAATAGCTGGAGCCATCTTGTGTCTTCACCACATTTGACTGTAGCGATCATATCCTCAGTGATCTCTTTATGATCACTTGACATCAAACAGAGCCATGTAAGAATTTACGGTTCTTAGATTAAGGCCAGGATTAAATGAGAGCTCCCAATCCATTCATACACCTATAGTTTATATACGCCTCTGGTTCACCTTAGAAAGACCTTTGCCATTGCATGTCAGAGGACATTATCAATAATACTCCTGGAGCATAAGGTCATTCTGTTGACAGTGTCCTTAATAGTTGTCTCAAAAACATCAAATACCCACAGAACAGTCCAAGTTAAGAAAACTACTTTTCAGATTATCCAAACAGGCTATAGCTTATACATCTCTGTTCAACAAGAACAAGAAACATAGCAGCTGAATTTAAGAAGCAAAAATCTGTCGAAAGTGTAAGAATTTTATTAGGAGATAATATTAATGGGATAAGCCTAAGCCTTTATAAGTCATAAGTGGTAGAAAAATCAAAGCCTAAGGGAATTTACTTTTAAGAAAATTTATGTATTTATGTGGAGGATGTTAATTCTCAGTCTTTGGCTGATTTGGGGGGGATTTACTTTTGGTAAAACAATAAAACCATATTTCTCAAATGTCATTGCTAGCTACTGTTGAGTTGACTCCAATTCATTGCAAACCCAACAGGAGTGGGATGAGATGATTGGGCTTTCTTAGGATAACTTTTCTGATGTAGTTCCCCAAACCTTTATTTCAATTCTTTATTAGTCTTCAAGCAGGCAACCCTTCCTTCTCCTCTGGACAGAGGTTCTCAAGACTTTCTCCCCACCTCCAGACCCCCACTGCTTCCCGTGTGGTTCTCAGGCAAGGACCTGTCTGTTGCCCAGATCTGGCCTTCCCTTGCCCTTTGTCATTTGTGTTCAGTAAAAGCTTATAGCTCCTGCTTCCCTCTCTCCTCTCTTTTGACTGTTTCCCACCTCTCTCAGCTTCTTACTCAATGTGTCTCCCCTGCCGGCATTGCTCTTCCCAGCCCATCCGGGTAGGATCCACTGGTACCTGTGCTTGTGAGAGCTTGCTGACTCTTCTCACCTTGGACTGGGGTCTCTGACTCGAGGGCCCGCCCTGACATCTTGAGCTGTCCTCACCCAGTGGCTTATAGGCCACAGAAGCCTGGCTCTTCAGGGCTTCACTTGGTGGTCACTCTGCCCTGATGTGCTGCAAAAGGAACAAAGACCAGAGAGAGGAGCCAGCCCTCAGCAGAGATCAAGCCAGGAGTAGTTTACACACACACACACACACACACACACACACACACACACACACCATCACCACCACCACCACTACCACCCTTGTTGACCTTCTAGCCTCTTCTTGACTGGGTGCCTGCAAATGGAGTGAAAGAGAAGACATTATCTCTAAGAGCTTGAGCTGAAGGTTTAGGCTTTGAGGATGGGAATGGACCCTAGGCTATGAGCTGCACACCGAGGCCCAGGGAAACCTTTGTCTGTTTGTTTTTTAAATCATTTGGTTGGGGGCTCGTACAACTCTTGTCACCATCCATCCATCCATTTATATGTTTGTTGCCATCATTATTCTCAAAATATTTGCTTTCTACTTGAAAAAAAAAAGAATCACAGCAATATGTACATCTTCAATGATAGAGGAGGGTAGCTATATTTAAAGTACACTTGCTGGGAATCAAACCTGGATCTTCTGCATGAAGATGAACATTCTACCCAAATTCTCACTCTCCACAATTTTTCAAAGAGGTAGGGTGGCTATTAAGTCATAGGTACAAGAAATCCACTCAACAACAATTAATGGGATGGAAAATCTAGGATCACTGAAAAGTTGGAGAACCTCTTAAAAGCTAAGTGGACTAAAGTCTATACACTTCAAAGACTGTGGAAGAGGACAGAACATGGAGAGAGAGGAGAAAAGCCTATTGAGGAAGCCAGTACTCCCACCTGGCTGCCAGTTACTGCCTTTGAAAAATCCTCTGCCAGGAGCCATCCTTTGCCACACCAGCACCCTCCCCTCCCCCTGACTACCAACTAGAGCCATGGCTGAGTCCTTCCCTGCCACAGGCTGCCATTGTCTCAACAAAGGCACCTTATTCCTGCGCCATGCTCCCCTTTCCCCTGCCTTCCCCCCGCCCCCATGGGCACTATTGCCGACAAACTCCCCACTGATGCATAGCCTAACTGCTTCTGCACCACACCCTCCTCTGTGGGGCACTGTTGTCACTAATGCTACCATAGATACCCTAACATGGAGAATTGGCACTTCTTTGCTCTCTCCCCACAGTGACATACTGATGTCCCCCCTGATGCCTGCAGACCCAGAGAACACACACATTGTAGGTTCCTACTCTTATTCTCCATCAGTGCATGACCCAGGTCTACCTGGCCTCCTACTCTTTAGAGGCTATAGCAGCTGTAATTCTCTTTGACTGAGAGAAGATCCCAACCAAGGAGTACTTTAAAAGATGTATTATTTTTGTTATCATCATTTTATTTTCTTTAGTTGCTTCATCTTAGGATGCCTGTGTTTTTTGTACATATTATTGTCTTTGCAGGTCTATCTAGATAAGCTAGGTTGGATGAACAGTCTGGAGGTGAAAATGACAGGACTGATGGGTCCAGGAGTTGGGGGTGGGGAGACATGGAAGATGGGGAGGAGGGGGAAAGGCAGTGGTGTTGACTGGCCCATGGATAAGGGAACAACAAGTGATTCAAAATCAGTGACAAGGTGGGTGTGAGAGGCCCGTTAGGGACTGATCAAGAGTAATGTAACAGAGAGAAAATACTGAAACCCTAATGGAGGCTGAGCATGATAGTGGGACAAGAGGAAAATAAAAGGAAATAGAGGAAACAACTGGGTGGTAAAGGGCATTTGTAGAGAGCTAAATATAGGCATGTACATAGGTGAATATATTTATATAGGGTGATGGGGGAAATAGATCAATGTGCATATATTTATAGGATTAGTATTAAGACAGCAGATGGACATTGGACCTCCACTCAAGTACTTCCTCCAAACAAGATCATTTTGCTCTATTAAATTGGTATTCCATGATGCTCACCTTCCTGACATGATCCTTGAAGACAAATATGCGCATAGGCAGGTGTGGTGAAGAAAGCGGATGGTTCACAGCTATCAAAAGATGATGAAACAATGAAGCATGAATGTATCTGAAGCACTTTATGCTGAATGAAATTATTCCATTACTAAAGGACAAATAATGTATGAGAATACTTTTATAATGGAAAAACAAAACACAGACATTCATACCAAATGGAACAAACTTTGAAGGTTACTGAAGAGGGGGAGAGGGTAACAGAGGGAAGATGAACCCATAGGCTAGAAAGTTGAAATATATTAACCTTGGTGAAGTGGGAAAGATAGTATATGACAAGAAAGAGAACAGAGATCAAAGGATGGAGGTGGATAGGGTCAACTTTTGTGATTGTTCATGTGGTAGTTACATAATCTGCTGTAAATTTGAGACTAAAGAATGAAGGGGTGGAGTTTAACCTGTCAATGAGGTTGCAGATTGATGACTTCATCTGAAGGTACTAAGGAGATAACTAGCTCATTGGAGGTGGGACACACGTTCACTCCCTGTGAGACATATTTGGTGACAAGACACATGGAGCTATGCTAGGACCCTGGAGCTGAAGGAGCCACATGAAGATCAATACTGAGATGCCACTTACTGCCACTAGGTCCACTAAACTTTCCACCCATGGACCTGTGATCTTCCTGCTTTCAGCATCATTGCATGTGTTTCATGATTCTAAAGAGGAAGTTATAGATTGATATCAGACATATGGGCTACTATCAGATTTATAGATTTGATCTGGACTGGGCTGGTATGTTTTCTCAATATTCAATTGCTCTTGTATATAAAATTCTTTCTTATGAATGTTTGTTTCTCTAGTCCACCCACACTAACACATTAGGGTAACTTGGGAGTGTGATACTAGAGAAACAAATCATAAAGATTGAGAGTGTATGCTTCTTTGATCTCTACCTCACGGTAGTTCTTCTTTGGCAAGTCAGAGATCAGATATAGGCATGCAGTTTTCTGGGTTGTTTTCTGGAAAGAATATGGGAAATTAAAGGCTTTATTCTTTTGTTTGGCTGTTATCTTTGGTTATTCCTTTTTGAAATTAAAGAAGTGAGTATGAATAATGTATATTTTTAGCTCAGGGAACAAAATCACCTCTTGAATTTCTCAAAGCACCTTAGTGAAAATGACTGACAGCAGGACGACATGAGTAACAAGAAAGCCTGGCTCTGGTTTGATGCTGTCAGAGGTCTAATCCCATATTTTGTATGAATAGAATAGTTTAGATAAGGATTAAGATAGAATAGATAAAAATTGAAGTGAACTGCCTAAAGAATTGAGTTTAGGATCTGATTTTACTTTGTTTATATGGATTTCTTCTGCTTATTGGTATTGATATGATTGATAAAAATGATATAGGGAAGTATGAAAATAGATTGTAAAACCACTTGCCTTGAACCATTAAAATTTGATCTTTAAATAGGTTAAGGAAATGCCTGCAAAAAAGACTGAAAGGATAAGCCCCACCCAGTGCTTTGGAGTACTCAAGATAATTGCATTCTAAGAGATTTGCCTAGGGAACTGTTGATAGATTGAAGAAAACTGGTTTTTTTGAACCTTGATCTAATAATTTTTGTCAGGAGCTGTAAAAAGTCTGGAACCATGAAGAAACTCTCCACTTTAGGAATGAACTGTTAAAGGGAGCCTGTGAGCAAGCTGAACTGCTTGGTAGGTGACCACATCAATCCACTTGTTGAGTGGAAGTGAGAGAAATGCAGCAATAAAGAGAGGGGTTGAGCCTGGCCACTGACATTTGTGGATGTGGTTTACAGGAGCTAGAGAAGATGAGAGTGGGTTGACAATTCTGAAGTTCATGACCTAGCCAAAGGAGGCTAGGGTTGTTGAGAATTTGTATTGAGGCCTTCTAAGTTTCCTTCTAATCCTGGCATTGCATTCTTCTTATAATTCAGCTTCTCTGATGATTTGCTAAGCATACACTAAGTAAGTATGGTGAGCGGACACAACCCAATGCACACATTTCTCGATTTTTAAACAATACTTATTTTTTTTTGCACAACTGCGTAATGATCCATGTATCTACATGAGCAAAATTAATTTGAGATTATCATTTTTCTCAAAGCTATTCATAGTTTGTTATTATCTACATAGCCTAATGTCTTTGAATAGTCAAATAAATGAGATGCAAACATTTTTTAATATTCTCTGCTTCCATCAAGTTTCATCTGGCATCAGCAATGATATCCTCTCGTGAATACAGGCTGAATTTCTGGCACCTCTCTATAAATGTTCTGCTGCAACTGTTGTTGGCTGATCATCAGCAAAATTTTACTTGCATGTGGTATCAATGTCACTGTTCTATTGGGTCACCTTTCTTTGGAATGGGTACAGATATGGATCTCTTCAAGCCAGCTGGTGAAGTAGATGTCTTCCAAATTTCTTTGCATAGGTGAGTCAGTGCTGCCAGTGCTTCATCTGCTTGTTGAAACACTTTAATTCACAATCCATAAATTCCTGGAGACTTGATTAGACTAATGTCTTCAATGCAGTTTGGATGTCTTCCTTTATTACAATTCCATTCTTGCTGATGCTGCTATTTTTGAAATGCTTGACTGCTAACTAGTTCCTTTTGGTTCAGTGACTCGATGTACTCTTTTAATTTTCATTTGATGCTTCTTATATCATTAGCCATTTTCGCCATAGATTCTCTCACTATTTCAACTCAAGGATCGAATTTTTTCTTCAGTTCGTTCAATTTCAGGTGTGCTGAATGTTTTCCTATTTGATTCTCTAACTCTAGGTTGTTGCACATTTTGTTCTAATGGTTGATGTTGTTTTCTCAAAGAGCTCTTTAAAAATTTCTGGTCAGTCCTTTGACTTCATCATTTCTTCCATTTGTCTTACGTATTATTCTATGATTAAGGTCACGTTTCCGAATCTTTTCTGACATCCACTTTGATCTTTTTCTTTCCTAACTTTTAAATGGCCTTTCAATTTCTCTGTATAGAATGTTCTTCATAGCCTCCCACAGCTTTCCAGGTCTTCTATCATGAGTGTTAAATGCATCAAACATGCCTTCAAGATGTTCTCAAAACTCAGGAGGTATGGACTCAAAGCTGTATTTTGGCTCTCATGTACATTTCCCCCCCAGCTTCAACATGAACTTTTGTATGAGTATCTGTTCCATAGTTGGCTTTCTCCTCGATTTAGGTGCTAACAATGAGTTTCTCTATCATCTCTTCCAACAAACCAAAACACAAACTCACTACCATCAAGTGGATGCTGACTACACTGGGTTTCCAAGAAGGTAGCTCTTTATAGGAGCAGAAAATCTTTCATTTTCCAATTCTTTGCCCAGATATCTGTCCCACAGATATAGTCAATTTGATTTCTAGGTTGGTAGTTGAAAACAAATTTAGAGTAGTAATTGATCTTGTAAAATTCTATCATGCAATCTTCAGCTTCCTCGCACCATCTTTTCCAACTACCATGTCTTCCCCTCAAATGTGGTGGTGTGGTGGCTATATTTTGGGTTGCCATGAAGTCAGCAGTTTGACACTCCATGAGAAAAAGACATGGCTCTCCATTCCCATACACGGTCATAGTCTCAGCAACCCATAAGGCAATTCTGCCTGGCCCTAGGATTGTTATGACTTCCTATTGACATGATGACAGTGAGTTGGTTTTGTTTTTGTTCCTTTTCTTTTGTTTCCAACCTTTGCATTCCAATCATCAATATCTATCCATGTATCTTTATTGTATATTTAATCAATTTTAAGATGAATATGTTGGTAATAGTCTTCAATTTCTTCATTACTATCTTTAGTGGTTGGTACATAAATTAGAATAATAGTTGTAATTAACTGGATCTTCTTGTATGAAGATACATACTATCCTATCACAGACAGCATTGTACTTCAAGAAAGATTTTGAAATGTCCTTTTTGATAATGAATGTGGTGCCATTCCTTTTGATTCTGTCATTCCTAGCTTAGTTAACTGTAGGATATTTTTCATTTAAAATGACTGATACAGTCTATTTTTCGCTCACTAACACCTAGAGTGTTTATCTTCATGTATTCCATTTCATTTTTTGTGAACTCCAATATTCCTGAAAATATACTTTGTACATTTATAAGTAATTGGAGCACTCCAAGTACTTATAAATATTTGCAGTTGCTTCTTCTCATTCCATTGGCTAATGAAGGCCCCAAAACTTTAGCCTGAAAACTTTACTCCATCCACAACATTATGGTCAACACTAATTTCTCAGGCTTATTTTGAGGAGTTTTTTTTCCCAATCTGAGAGGATTGTCTTTTGGCATTATCTATGAAAACACTTTATTGCTATACTTGAGGTTTACAGTATCTTACAATATTCCATGACTTCCCAGAGGTTTTAGTGGCTAATTCCTCAGAAGCAGACATTGCTTTTTCTTTGCATGTTCTTACTTCTAACTAATACAAAATCTAGCGGTATTCTATTATTTTATATATTAAAATCCAAATGCAAAAACAAATACCAGCATATAAGCAGGTACTTACTACATATATATTTTTTAATGTGGAAAAAGATGTGTACTGGATAAAAAATTTAATCAAATCAATGTGACATTGGTTTGAGGTTGAAACATATACATGCATGGGTAGCTCCTCCAAAAAACAGAGCTGTCCTGGGCAGAGCAGAGCTTTCTTAGTATGCATTTTTCCCTCTAGGTGAGCATCAAGCAACTCACTCTGAGGTAATGCATCTAGTGGTGTCAACCGGGAAAGTTCTCTCTGGTCTGAGTGAAATGTTTTATAAAAACTGTTTTGCTTGAACCTCATTTTTTGTGAAGGCCAATTTAAGAGAACAGGGTGTGGCTGTGAAATTGTGTTTCCTGCTTGAGAACAAAATACAGCAGAAACTTTTGTTGAACACAGTTTACAAGGTTAGTGGTATGGAAAAAATCCAAGTGTACGAGTGGTTTTCTCATTTCGAAAAAGGTGAAATGTTGATTAATGTCAAATCTTTTTCTGGACACTTGTCAACTTCCCAAATGGATAAATATGTCTACTCATAGTGCATTTACAGTTTGTTCCACCAGGTCAGACTGTAAATCAAGCTGACTCTTTAGAGGGTCTGAAAAGATTTCATAACAATGTGTAATGCAAAAAGCCCTGATTTATGGCAGATGGAGGACTGATTTTGCCAGCATAACAATTCACCTGCTCAGTCTTCTCACTGCACGAGTTTTTGGCAAAAAACACCATGCCTCTCTTGTCCATGTACCTTGCTCACCTGATCTCACTCCATGCATCTTTGTTTCTGCGAATGGAGAGGGCAGGAACGGACAGTGATTTGATGACACAGAAGAGGTGAATCAGAGAAGAGCTGTCAACCATGCAAACAGATGAGTTTGAAAATGCTTCCAACAATTTTTTCGCTATCACAGATTGGACACATGCAGTAAGTGTAATGGAGAGTATTTGGTGGTGATAAGGTTGTTTTGCTTTTAAAAAATTAAATACATAGTTTTAAAATATATATGTTTTGGTTCTTGGGGGGGGGGGGTAAACGCCAAAAGAGAAACAGTATCAGAGAAAAACTGTACGTAAGCTAGAAAGAGATTCCAGAGAAATCAAAGAATTTAAGATACAAGAAATATTTTTTTTAATTCTCAAAAAATGTTGATTGATGTAGTCATTGTTTCTGCACAACTACCTATTTAGCTAAGAGAAAGTAAAATTGCGCCTCTACCTAAAGTCATATGAAAATGTATGTTCTACATGTATTAAAAACCAAAATGTAAACCCATAACAATATTAGGAAAATAAGAAATCACATATATAATTGAGAATACCTTCATAACCAAAGCAGGAAATCCAGAATCCCGTAAATAAATTTAGATATATTTATATTTTCATTATTTAAAACACTTTGATCTAAAACGTCACTATTGTCATTATCGGAAATCATATTTAAAATCCAAAAGCAGAATGGAAACTATATTATCCAACTACTTATTAGAAATGTACAAGAACAATAGGCAAAGTTTTTTTAGGCAAAGTTTATGAATAAATATTTACAAGCAAAGTTAAATGTTCTATGAACATTAGGAAGTACATAAAACCCCACTCAGTGGCTGTGGCAATGGATTTAAACTTAGCAAGTGTGAGGATGTAGGACTAATTAATGTGCCACTTCAGAACCAACTTGAAGACATCAAGAAGAAAAACATAGTTGGAAAATTGCAAGTTAATTTAACAATGAGAACTCAAATTTATATCCAGGAAATAATGTGGCAAACATGAAGTGAAAAGTATATGCTCATACGTTGTTGAAGGAAATGTGACTACTCAAAGCCTTTTTTAAGCCATCTTGCAATATCTATAAAAGTAATATTAATTACAATACTAGTCATGAAATATTCCCAGACATAAAGATATCTCCACACAGTATAATTAAAAAATTTTTTAAAGATTACCGTATATACTTGAGTATAAACTGAGGTTTTTCAGCACATTTTTAATACAGATCTTGTAGAATTAGGTGCCTTGGCTGATATTTGGGTTGGTTTATACTCGAGTATATATGAGTATACTATCAGTGTTTTTGGTAGCATGAAAAAATTTAGAAACATACTAATGGAGAATTTTTTGAATAATCATGCAATTACTCCATGTGATAAGTCACTGAAAACCATGAGTTAGAACAATTATAGAGCAAGAAAAGTTTATGCAAATAAATATGCATATATAATCCAATTTTTATCAACCCAAACATATATCAATGAGAAAGGTAAATTTGGAGTTAGATGCTGAGTTAGTGGTTTGGCTAACAATAAATGAGAAGAAAAAGGATTAAAAGGTTGTATGCAACACTCCAATAAGTGTGATATTGCCCAATCAATATAGGACTGTGTAACATGAGGATATAAGCAAAATGAAATTTTAAATAAGAAATGATATAATAGAGAAAACTTTTATTTTATATTATAGTATTAAGTGGAAATGATATATATTGATTTACATATAAAATGAAACCTATAATGCTCAAATAAAATGTGGACATAGCTTGGCAGGTATCCTGAATTAGAATTTATAGGGCATGCTAGGTTGGATTGGGGTATATTTCCTAATCTATCTTATAAAATTATCTTATATTATAATGTAATTTATTGTTGTTATTTAACAAAGTCTATAACAGGCAATAACAGTTAAAGAGCAAAGAAAAGAGGTCTGGTCGCATAGTGGTTAAGCTTTAGGATTCTAATTCCAACATCCGAAGTTCAAAACCACCAACCGTCCCAAGACAGAAAGTCAGGGCTTTCTATTACTGAAAAGAGTTATAGTTTCAGAAACCCACATGGGTATAGTGGTTCCCCTCTGTCCTGTAAGGTGGCTATGAGTTGGCATCTGCTCAAAGGTAGAGAGGTGGGTATTTTTTGTTGGGGGCAGGGAGGCAGGAGTAGAGGCTAGGTCTCTTGATATTTGCTTAGGTCCTACAATGTTTAAAAATGTAATATGAACTATGAGAACAGCAGTGAAAGGGAGTGAGAGACTTGCATTTACTATTGCTCATGTTTGATGTCTGAACTCGAAAGGGCCATTTTTCCATCCCTTACCCTCTTTACTGGACAAAAATGAGATCAAGAGATGACCTGCTTGTATGCAAAAGAAATATTTAAATAATGCTCAAAATAGATGCATTTGCTGAAGTCCCTTAAAGAAATCATGGAGAATTTGGATGGCTTCAGAAGAAATCAAAATTCTCTAGATTATATTGTTCCTACTTTATTCAGCCAGTTGTGTTCACAGCTGACTTACATGAACAGAAGTAAGATAAATCAAATCACGTGACATGGAAACAGGAATACCTACCATGGTCAGAAAAATGAAGAATGGCCCTGAAATGAACCCAAGGGGAAAGCTAACCACATGATTATGCATGGACACAAAGTAAAAAGATAACCTGGGCCCTTGAGCACCCACATGGGTTTCTCTCAGGTTGACTTTGTGCTGCTTTCCTTAAGATCTTCTACCCTTGAAACAAGTTTCCTAATATCATGGCTTGGAATGGAGTGGTACTGGGGGATAAAACAGGAGATCTTATCCCTACCATCTTAACTCTCTTGAATTTTAGGCATATCAGTTGCCATGCATTCATTATGACTCATTGTAACCCCACATGTATCAAAGTAGAACTGAGCATTGGATTTTAACTGTTTGATTTTTCAGAAGTAGTTCTCACGACTTTCTTCCAAGGTGCCTCTGGGTGAACTCAAACCTCCAACCTCTTGGTTTACTCTCTCCTCAAACATCAGGTTTCCTCACATTTCAAAGTGACAGTGTTATAAAAAGGCAAGGTGTATGTAGGCTGAGAGGGGAGAAAAGTCTGTGAAAATGCTAGCTAGCTACCTACTTTCTCTGAATTCTTGTGTTCAGTGGAATTGTCTCATTTCGGTGCTGTACAATTTCAGAACAATGGTACCTGCCACAATGTCTACTATGTAGAATGGATATTCTAAGATGCTCTGTTGCAGATGTGGTGAAGGTGGTGCCTGGCTATTAAAAAATATAGTGTCTGGGGTCTTAAAGGTTTGAAATTAGACAAGAGGCCATCCAAGAGTGAAGCAACAAGCCCACATGGAAGAAGCATACAAGTCAGTGAGCGATCGTGAGGTGTCAAGACTGGGTAACAGGCATCAGAAGATTCACAATAAATGGAGGGGGGTTGGTAGGGAGACCTCAAGCCTATCTATGAACAATGGAGCATTCCCCTACAGAGGGGTCATAGGGAGCATGAGTCAATCAGGGTGCAGTTGAGCACTAATAAGTCATTTAATATACCTCTGTTTCTTGGAGGCCTTTTCACCACCCCACTCCACCCCACCCCGATCCCTGCTATCATGACTTCGATGTCACCTCGCAATCTAGACTAGAGGGGAGCATGTACATAGTTAGAGGCAAGAGATAAAGCTCAGAACACATGGAGCCCAGAAACAAGAATGGGAATAGAAATACCAAAAGGGTTGGAGGGAGGGGGGAGAAGTAGGAAGGGAAGAGGGAACAAATCACAATGCATGGCATATAATCACACCCCACACCCCCCGTCGGGGGGAAGAACACCAGAAACCAGAGGGGAAGGGGGATGGCAGTTGGAGTGAAATTTGAAAAAAAAATAACAATTTACAATCCACAGGTTTGGAGGGCGGGAGTGGGAAAGGAGGAACTGATCCCAAGGGTTCAATGGAAAGAAAATGTCTATGAAAGAATGATGGAGTATATGTAGGACTATGTCAGATACAATTGATGTATGGTTTGTAGCAAGAGTGGTAAGACCCCTAATAAAATGGGGAGGGGGTGTTCTGTTGAATATGGGCATGGATTAATGAGTTTTGCTCTAATTTCTGGTTGAAGCAAATTTTGCAAAATTATCTACTCCCTCTCACTAAAGACACAAAGATTATAGAAAATGGTTGTAAGTTCTCTATTAAAGGAAACACTACTTGAGCTGCTAAATGTAGAATTGGGACTTTTGCCTAACTCTTAGACTTATAAAAAAGAGTTTGACCTTAAACTAGCAGGGGACCTTCGTAATTTTGTTTTTTTTCCACACTCAAATGTTCAGTTGGCCCTCCCTCGATGTCTGCAGTTGCTGAAGTGAATCATAAATACTCAGCAGTCTGTTTCTAGGCCAGCATCTTACAAACGCAGCCCCAGAATCACCTCAGGATGACCTTCCCACAAAGTGAGACAATATGCCTTCTACCTGGGAACATTGCAAGGAAAGGGACACTTGAGGCCCAAATGTCACTGCATTTCTTATTACACCTCCCTAGATGAAGCGTTAGTCTTATAGTGTGCAGGTGCATATTCTCTAATTACTCCCTGTGACGTTTTGGAAGACCAAACATCCATGTTGGCAGCACCCATCTCCAGACCCTGGGGATACAGTTCATGTCTCAGGGACTCACGATTTCCAGAATCATAGAAATGGCTGCTTTTTAAGAGGCCTCAATAGAGCAGTAAAGTAACATAAGCCTTCTTTTTTGTTTGCTTATTTTTTTACAGGTAATACTTTTCCATAGGTCACAATAACCCCAGTCATTGCCTATTGAAACTGATGCTTTCACCCCAAAATATGCTGCTTCCTTTCCTGTTCTGAAAGACTTGGATGGATTCCTGAATTTCTGTCTCCCTAACTTCCAAAGAGGGGGGTAGCCAAGATTATTTTCAGTATGTGTCTACTCTCAAGTATTTGTCATAAAGAAAAAGTCAAAGAATCACTTCACTGAAAAAGATCTTTATGTATTTGTTTAATTTGAGGTCAAACGAAATGATTGTTCTTCACCTTTTTCATGGACAAAGAACAAAATAGGACTCCACAACTGCCCAAAGAAGCTAAATTTAGAAGCCCATTTCCCCCTCGCACCAGCATTTACATTTTCTCATTGTATTAAATACAAAGAACTATTTATTCTTAATTAGCTAGCTCTTTTAAAGTTCTATAAAACTTACCCTGTGCTGCATTTCCTACCTAAGCACTCTCTCCTAAGGGAAGGCAAGTACCTCCACACTGCTTTTATTGGAAATCCAGATAATATATGTTTTAGTTCTGGCTGCTCTGTAAAGACTGAGAAACAGCAACTAATTTGTATAATAGTTGTAGGCAATTTGTGACTTTACTGAGCTTTTATTAAAGGTGATGGAAAACTTTGGAAATTTATGCTGGTAATGCTTGCACAACATGTTGAACACAATGTCACTACATTATATATGTGAAGAAAGTGAGAATGGCTAATTTTTTCCATATACATATTCATGATAAAACAGAAGGGGAACGTGGACCTTAAGAGGCAATCAGATAGCTCTGAAAACCTATATATTCTTCCTAATAAGTTTGTATTAGTTTAAATACATATATAGAAAAAACATAATTCTTAGAAAAAAAATCGTTTGTGTCTTTATAGAATGCCTTTTTTTTGGACACAAGGAAAACAATGAGCATGTTTATTTGGAATACCAAAAATTCTGAAACTGCTTACCCATCAGAGGTCAATCTTACTTCCAATTTTACTTTCCTTTCACCTTTCCAATAGTGTTTAATCATTTGTACTATAAAGTGGGTTTGGAGACTTTAATAGACCCCTTTTTGTTTATTGAAATTCTTCTTTCTTCTGTGCTGAACTTTCTTTCACTTGAACTATTATTTTGTCTCTTGGAGTATCCTTAGATGCTCAAAACTCTCCTTCTGACTACATGCCCAGTCACAGACCATTGCCAGGAAGACACTATTCCTTCAGGTTCACTTTGGAGTTTGTCAGCAACACATTCTACTGCTGTCTGTCTGTCTGCTGTCTCAGGGCCGTGGGGTTCTGATCTGTATACAACTTAGTAGGTCATTACTCTCAAATCATGAGAGGTATTATTTGGTGCAAGCAAATAAAAAGCAAGCAAAACAAAAATCAGAGCTTGAATTTCTGCCCAAAGGCTTTACTCCTTATATACGGTTTGATGCCAAGGACCTCTGTAAATACATCGATACCAAAGAAATCACTGATTCTTTTCTATTGTCTTTAGTTTACATGGGTGTGTTAGGCTGGGTTGACTAGAGAAACAAATCCAGTGACTACCTATCTACCTACCTACCTATCTACCTATCTACCTATCTATCTATCTATATCTAACTATCTAATCTCTGAGACAGTTTTATATTAAGACGTAATTATAAATCAGAAAAAACCGCAGCCCAGTTCAACTCAATTCCTTTGAGCCCAATGCTAGTTCATAAGACACACTTCAGACACGTGCCAGTGACACAAATGAACTGGGAGGCAGAAGATTACAGGTCATTAGGTGCAGAATTGTGTGGATCCAAACTTGGTGGAAATATGGCTTGTTGCTCATAGCTCTCCATGTGAATGAAAAAGTCCCAGCAGGCAAGAAGGAAAAGTGTCAGAGAGAGAGAGAGAGAGAGAGAGAGAGAGAGATGTTCTCAGTTTTTCCCCTGCTTATAAGAAGGCTACACCCTCAAGAAGGAAACATCAGGTTGTGTGACCTGATTGACAGTGAACTCCTGAATCCTGTGTTGGAGTCCACTCCTACACTTTCTTATATCTTCATGTTGACATAAAATCATCTAACACAATGGGCAAGGTTTTTAGTGGAGGGGGAAAAAAGAGGAACTGTCTTTACTTGGGCGTATGCAAGAACAACTCTACATGCATACTTAAAATTAAAATGGGGCTGAGCCTCGGTGGCATAGTGGTTGTGCATGGGACTGCGGTCCTCTGGGATGGAGGTTCAATTCCAGCTGTGGTTCCACAGGAGCAAAGGCTGGCCTCCTACTTCCACCACCAGAGGGCAGTGATGCCCCCCCAAATAAAATAAAATTAAAATTAAATGATACTTTCTTTTGACCTAATTCATAGCCAAAAGATCCTGGAAAGCAATGCTTCCTGTAAGAGATACAGTGTGCATTCACTGAACCTAAAACTAAACTTTTATATATACCTTATTTGGATCTTCATATTGATAGACTAACAATAAAGAAAGAATTTACTATACTAGAATTAGTGGTTGATCTTAGTTATAATAAAATGCTGTAGGTGTAGATAATGTGGGGGTGGGATGAATATATCTGGAACACAAGGGATACCCCAGAGTCTTTCTTAGTATTTCCATGACTGCTTATGACAGTGAAAGGGTTATCATAAGCTCAAGTCCCTCAAGAATGATAGTTTAGGTTACAATGGACAAACCAATTTAAACCAGCAGGAAAGTTATCTGAATGTGAGCAGAGCTTTAAGAAAAACTGCTATATGTAGAGCCTTATAATCGGCTCCCCCCTTTTACCTCACCTTCCCTATATCCTCCCAGTATTACCACTCTCACTACTGGTCCTGAAGAGATCATCTGTCCTGGATTCTTTGTTTCCAGTTTCTATCTGTATCAGTGTACATTCTCTGGTCTGGTGGGATTTGTAAGATAGAACTGGAATCATGATAGTGGTGAGAAGGAAGAAGCCAACAGTGGGGGTGAGGAAGCATTGAGGAACTAGAGGAAAGTTGTGTTTCATCAGTGCTACCATGCACCCTGACAACAGGGAAGTGGGTGGGGGAGACTTTGGAGAGTGTAAGATATGACAAAATAATAATAATAATAATTTATAAATTATCAAGGGTTCATGAGGGAGGGAGTGAGGAGGGAGGAGGAAATGAGAAACTGATACCAAGGGCTTAAGTAGAAAGCAAATGTTTAGAGAATGATGATGTCAGCAAATGGACAAATGTGCTTAACATACAATGGATGGATGTGTGGATTGTGATGAGACTTGTATGAGCCCCCAGTAAAAATATTTTTTAAAGTGAACTGTTTAGCAGAAAGTTGATGGACATTAACTATATCTGAAGTTCAAATATAGCATCAAAACAGTAGCAGTTCATCCACTAATCCTCCTGTTATTCATTTTTTCAAATTAAAGATGTCCAGCAATTAGAAGAACCAGTGCCAGAAGAGATGCACACAGATGTATAATTAGAACAGTAATATAACAGTGATTATGGGGCGCAAATTGCTCTGAGAATGCCTGGGTGGGCTGTAACAGATGCTGCCCCCTGACTTCATAGTTTCCATTTTGCTAGTTTCCCACATCACTTTGCCTAGCATGTACTCTGTCTATGTGTTACCCAACATATAGAACAGGGCAGAAATGATGGAGAATGCCCCCCACCCCAATCCCAGGTGACCTTCAACTAGTCTGGTACAGATTTGTGGATAATCCTCCTTACTGTTCAGCATGCTGATTCTAAAGCATGTACTATGTAGTTTCTCAAAGAGACCTCAATCAGTCACAATAGCTCAGCGAATCAAACGGAACTCACCATCATGAAGGTAAAGCCATAGTGGCCCCATCCGGCAGGGCAGAAATGCTCCAGTGAGTTTCCAAGACCATCATACTTTACAAGAGTAGCCAGTCCTGTCTAATATCCCTCTGAATGGCTGGTTGTTTTGAACTATTGATCAGGCAGTTAGCAGCCCAATGCTTAACCAACTACACTATCAAGACTCCTAGCTGAGAGATGGACCTCTTTTAAATATTAGTATTTGTCCGTTTGTTTATCAGCCTCCCTTTCCTCACAGTGGTTCTGGTATCACCTTCCACCTAAAACTTGCACTTGCACACAAAGTCTTGTTTCAGGGATTGCTGTGGAGAAAGCAACTGTATATTAGCTTCCCATGGCAGCTGTAACAAACTGTACTGTACTTCAAACTAGATGGCCTAAACATTTATTCTAGCACAGTTCTGTGGACATGGTGTTAGTCTGGGTAGACTAGAGAAACAAATTCATGAACACTCATATGTGTCTGACACCAATCTATAAATTCCTCTTCAGACTTATGCAGCACATGCAGACTTATGCAGGAAGATAACGAATCAGTGGATGGGAAGTCTTGTGGATCCAGTGGCAAGAGAAGCATCTCAGTGCTGGCGTGAATCTCCATGTGGCTCCTCCAACTCTAGGGCCGTGGCTGCCTCAGTGTAGCTCCATCAGCCTAATTGCCAGTAGTGTCTCCCAGGGAGTGAGGGTGTGTCTTGCCTCCAGCAAGCTATTTATCTTCTTATTGCCTTCAAATGAGGCTATCAAGCTGTGATCTGATAGACCGATTAAACTCCACCCCTTTGCACTTAAAAGTCTCAAATTGACACTAGATTATGTAACTACCACAGACACATTACTTCAATCTCTGCCTCTATCTTCGCACAACCAGAATGTGTGTGTGTGTGTGTGTGTGTGTGAGGTTGTGTTCAATCTATCGCTTTCTTTCTAAGGACATTGTGTAGCATTCAGAATCTACTCAGATAATTAGAATCATTTCATCTTAAAACCCTTACTATAATATCCACAAATATCTTTTCCCAATTAAGGTAATACTGACATGTTCTAGAGATGAGGATCCGTTATAATTGGCAGAGCCACTACTCTGCCCGCCACACAAAGACAGATGAACATAAATATCATACAAAAATGTTATATAGAGAGTATGAGAGCAAATAAAATGTTCTAAAATTGATTGTGGTAATGATTATACAACTCTTCTTAACATAATTGGCAATTAGATGGAACGATTTGTGAATTGCAAGCCAATAAAATTGTTTCTAAAACACTATGGTTGAATAAATTGGTAGTCGTGAATTTATACTATAAATAAAAGGGGTACATAGCTCCAGATGGTATAGGTTTTGAATATTAGGCAAAAAAGATGGTATGGCAATCACTTAATCTGGTGTTAATGTGAGGATTAAGAGTGTAGGGGTGGAGTCTACCCTGTCATTCTGGAGATAGCCAATGAGACCTCTGTGTGGGCATGGCCTTCTCCTCTGGGAATTCTGGGAAATCTGGTACTTCCTTTTTGGAAGCAGGAGACACTCTCTCGCTCCTGTGGAGTCCCTCAACTGATAAGGCTGACTTCATGTGAGACATCCCTGAAGAGAAGCCTCGGGACCTACACTGATACAGCATGAAACCTGAACCTAGAGAAGCCACGTGGAGATTCCTGCCAGCGCTGAGATGCTGACAACACCACTGGATCCAAAGACTTTCTACCCACTGGCTAGTGATCATTCTGCATTTGGCTTCATTGCATGAGTTTTGTGAGTTGAAAAGATTCTGTAGATTGCTGTCAGACATAGGGGCAAATATAGGATTTAGGACTGGATTAGGATGTTTTCTTAATGTACAGTTGCTCTTGTATATAAAACTCCTTCTTATACACACATGCATGTTTACAAATTTGTTTCTTTAGTCTACCTTGACTAACACAGATGGCCCTTCAGTCCTTAGAAGAGAGGTTACATGCTAGGGTATACTATGACAATTATTATTCCTCCAAATGTATACTTTCCTCCAAAATGTGTACTTGATAAAATAGGTAAGCAAAACAAACTAATTCACCATCACAGTCAATTAAGACTCATGGTGACCTTATAGGAAAGGATAGAATGACCCTGTGAGTTCCCAAGACTAACTTTTCACAGGATAGAAAGTTTCATCTTTTGCCAAAAATAAGATAAATAAAGATAAGTAACTTATCTAAGTTTACCAACTTTATACACGGTAGCATTGAAATCCAAATAGAAATCTGTTGGATTTCAAAGCAATATTCTATCCATTTTGTCACTACTGCGTCAAAAGGTTGGAGGGCTTCAATACTTAAAATGCCATTTTATTAACACGAATCTAGTTTGAAGAGCAAGGAGCATTCATAAAGTGAGAAATGCGCATCAGAGTATATACACTGAACCACACCCTGGTAGCATGGTATCCACTGATCGACTGTCCTCAATGATCCACTGTCCTTTGCAAGTGTCTGGCCTCATTAAAAACACACAGACACCCTGGCTTGAGTAAAAGTACACACGCCCTGCAGCAGTCTGTATCTTTTATTGAAGACAGTCGTTGGAAAGAATAAAAACACCACTCAGAGCACCTTCAACGTTTATTTTATTAGCAGTGTGATGTTGAAGATGCCAGTCACCCATTCACATTTTATAGATAGAACTGCATTTTAAGAGGAAGAGAATTATTATTTGCCTGGAGGTGGCTACTTTGGGAAGAGATCAGGTAGATAGGGTTTTTTTTTTTTGTCTGCAATTGTGTGCATGTGTGTAAAACAATAAATCCTTCAAACCATTGGCAAGGCCATTGTTAGGTGCTGTGGAGTCAGTTCCATCACATAGGGACAACAGCATTAAACACTGCCTGCTCTCCCGCCATCCTCTGAATTGTTCTTGTTTGAGCCCGTTACCGAAGCCACTGAGACAATCCGTCTTGTCAAGTACCTTCCTCTTTTCACTGTCACTCTACTTTACCCAGCATGAAAAGTTTTCTTACCACCCTCGCCTCTAAGGAGCAGTCTGGCTGTATTTCTTCCAAAAGAGATCTGTTTGTTTTTTCTGAAACTCCACAGTACCTTCAGCATTCTTTGCCAGCACCATAGTTCAAATGCATTCATTATTCTTTGGTCTTTCGTGTTCAACTTTCACATGCATATGAGGTGACTGAAAGCATCATGGCCTGGGTCAGGTGTGCTTTCGTCCTCACAGTAGCATCCATGCCCATCTGTCAGAGTCGAGCTCCTACTCTTCTGAATTCTTGTCTATTTGGAGAGGCCCCCAGGGTATAAACGTAAGCAGAGACTCCTTTACATGTGTGATGTAGTTTCCAAACCACGGTGCCAGGCCCCCTCTCATTCCTATAATTCCTGTCTTAATTTCAATTATTTATAGGATATTATTTTGTAACACACTTATCCATGTGATTTCCCACTGCCCAGAAACTTAGAAGTAGACAGCTCAAAGAGAACAAAGGATAGCATTAGAAGTTGTAAACTTTGAAGGAGGAAAATTGCTCTATGTGGTCAATGGAACGAAGAATATAAAGGATGAAGGATACAGTATTACCACCCATTAAGTAGAATATGATGTGATAGTGTCTCTAAATTAATACACGGTCAATGATGTTAAGTCTCCTCAATTTAAGAAAACAAAGACATTAACCATATATTTTGATACTGCTTAAATCAAGCTAGCTAAATTGTTAAGGCTTTTATTTTTAAATAGATGACTATATATACATATATATATGTAAACATGAAATAGTAATCAAAGTGGATCATGATAATGGACTGAGATGTCCAGATGTCTTTCACCTCACACTAAAATGCTTCATCCCAAGCCTCAAGTGACGGGAGAAAAAAAATCTTTTAAAGACTAAATTCATGGCAGCAGTGAAAGAATAAAGGGTGATAGTGTGGGGTCTTGAAATTGTAAAGAATTCCTGGAAAATAGAATGCAGATGGGATTAAAATGACAAAACCTAAGGAAACCACAGTGCAACATGTGCACAGGACAAAATACAAAATAAATCCTACTAGAGAGATAAGACCAGATGTAGAGAATCCCCTAAGGTCAAAGTGAACAATTACCAACAGTAGAACCGGCCCTTCAGAGATCTTCAACGTCATTAATAGAGCTTTGTGCAGAACAACAAAATCAGTTTCCAGTGACTCCATTTCCAATTAGGAGTAACTAACACCTGTGCTACATTAATGTAGGTACCCATTCCTAAGTATAAATGACAAGCAAGAACCCCAGACATTTGAGGAAAACCATGAAAGTAAGAAGATGAAGAGACAGAAAATTGGTCCTAGATACAGCAGAAAATTGTTGCATAAAAATTTTATTCCAACCGTTTTACTGGCATATCATTCACATAACATAATCCAATGGTTCAATCATATGAAGAATTGTGCAGTCATCACCACGATCAGTTTTAGAACATTTTCTCCAATCTTGGACTCATTTTCCCACAACCTCCCCACCCACGTCCCCACTGCTATCTCACAGCCATCTAGTCAAGGCTGACTCATATTGACTCTCTTGTTCTCCCAAGACAATAACTGTTCACAAGAGTAGAAAGCCCAGGCTTTGTCCCCAGGAGCTGTTGGTGGTTTTGAACTGCTGACTCTGAAAATCACAGCCCAAACCCATAGAACCACTATTCCATTTGCTGTCTGTCCTGGATTTCGTATTCAGAAAAACCTTTAAAAAACCAAACAACAACAACAAAGTTAAGGAGAGTACATTAAAACAGATTGAAACCTCAATCAAAAAAGAAAAGAAGAAAATAATAAAAGCTATAACAATTTAAATGGATCATAAAGAAGATCAAATGATAGGCACTAAAGTTTAACCTAGCAGCATCTTCAACAATCCATTTTCCAAGGCATTCTGCATGTTGGCCAGGCTAGTCACATCCCTGGCCCATGGTTGGTGGGGAGTCCCCAGGGGCTTAATCCATAGTTTCCCTTCATTTTCTGTTTAAACTGAAGCAGCTTACCATGACTAGGAAGGGGGATGAAATGCTAAGACACTACATTTTAACTTAATTATGTCAGCGACAATCGACTGTACAAGGGACTCTGGTAACAAGGCTATGCACGTCCCTCAACTATGATCAGAAGGGATCAATATAAGCCTGAATCCATGTGTGGACCCCGCAAATAGATTTGGAGTCTCCATCATCGTTCATAATATTCTGCAAAACAGGTCATATTACTTTTGGGTCATATTACAATCCCTGGATCACACATGTTGGTGTGCTTCTTCCACATGGATTTAGTTGACACCTCCCTTAGGAGGCTCCTTGCTTTAAAACAAAGTTTTAAAACCAGAGACACATTCTTTCTGGTAGCTGGCACCACCGGATGTCTTTGCTACACTTTGCCACAGCCCCCATATCTTCAGTTACCTCTTCATGAAAGAGAAAATCAAGCAGGGCCATGCCATAACAACTAATTAATATTAGATTGGGGCTAGATATAGGTACAAGTCCCAAATCCACTCATCCATCCATGGATTGTATTTATACATCTCTGGTTCACTTCAGAGACATCACTGTCATTTTAGATTAGAGAACATAGTCAGCCATCTTCATGGGGCATCACTTAGACTGCCATCAAGTCCATGCTGACCTGCAGCTACCCCATAGGGCAGGGGTTAGCTGTCCTTCTGCAACTAGGAGCCTGCACATCTTTACAAGTATAGAAAGCTTCCTTCTTCCCCTGTGGAGCTGGCTGGTGGTTTCAAATTGCCGATCGTGAGGTTAGCAGCCCACCATGGAGCCTGCATGCATTGACAGTGTCATTAGTTTAGCCAATGGTATACACTTTAAAACTTTGTTAAGAAAATGAAATTGTACCAAGATAAGCCAGTTATGAACTGCAATGCATGCATTGTTGATTTGTACAGATTAAACGCTTAAGGGACTGGACAATATATATACAAAAAATGGGGGTGGGTGAGGAGGGCAATTCTCCCAATAATATTAATTCACAGCAGCAGAGTCACACCTACCAGGTTAATGCATATCACAATGAAGGAAGGAAGGCATTCAAATAGCAAGTATATGGTAGTTTCAGATGACCATTTATTGGGCAACCTCAAAGCAAGAGATTCAAACCAAAATCCAATGTCTGCCAGTTCTATGCCTTTGGGCTATTAGTTAACTGCTTCTTTATATACTTAGAGCATTTCAGACTTATGTACAAAGAAGTCTGAAGTAAAATCCTGTTCATTTAGTGGGATTTCTAACATCAATTCCTTCTGGTCTGATCTATGAAGGTTGTGTGTTTCTTGAAAAAACAGAATTTAAAGTCCCAGTAGTCTACAGTCCATGGACTGGGTCACCAAGGGCTACATAGAAACTAGGTAAAAAATGTCTAACTAAAAACTTCGTATATGCTCCCCTTGGGTTTGGGGCAACAGTACATAGATTATTGTTAAGCATTTCCCCTCCTGTTGTTAGGCTGCTCCTCTTTGTTAATGGCCTTCTCTGAGGTATCCATGCCCCCCTCTCACAGTAAGGTTTCCTCATCACTGTTGGATTCGGTCAAAGTTTTAAGCATTCTGGTTAGTATTTTCAAGGAATTCAAAGTGATACTGTATTTTAAACAAGAAGATGCTCATGTGAGAAGGAGCAGGAAAAATCAAGAGGTCCTAGGATTATCAAATTATAACATAAAGCACTAAATGAACGATATTAATCACAGAGTGGACAAAATTTGACAAATTTGTGATCTAAAATAGGCTAGCAAGCATTTTTAGTGAAGAATCAGAGAGTATTTTTTAGGGTTTTATGGGTCTCCATTGCAATTATCCAACTTCACTATGATAGCACAAAAGCATACACATCAACCCCAACCCACAGCAATTACGTTCATTCGGACTTGCGTTGACCCTTCAGAACAGCAAAGAACTGGTCCTGTGGTTTTCTGAAACGGTAAATCTTTGGAGATTAGACAGCCTCATCTTTCTCTTAGAGCAGCTGGTTGTTTCAAATTGTTAATCTTTTAGTTTGTAGCCTAACATATAACCCACACCACTACTCTCCAAACAATTCGGTACTTAGTTCCAATTATCCTTTATTTACAAAAATTGTGCGTTTATTTCTGCTGGAAATTAACAATCTGTAATTCAGAAAATAAAATCAAGAAAATATACTGAAAATAGAAGTTTCAAAAAGTTCATAGAAAAATTGAACTAAAAGATAATTAATTTTTCCATAGAAATGTTCAAACCCTCTCATATTCCTTGAGCTATCATTTCTACATCTTTAGCATTTTGAGTTAAACATATATTCACACACAAACTTCTAAACTAATTGATACCTATACCCTTTTTAACTTAGGGCAAAAATCTTAGTGCCTTGTAATCTCCCTTCTAACGCACTAACTTATTCTTTGCTACTGTTATTTAAAATTCTAAGTTTAGAGTTTTTTGGTGGGAGTGGGGATGATTCTTAACACTTCACCACACATTTGTCTGTGAAGACTTGCAAGTGCCAGAATGCTGAATATAATTCAGGAAACTTCCAAAATGAAACAGACTAGGAAGAAAGGCCTGGCAATCTGCTTCTGAAGATCAGTCAATATAGTTATATGGATCACAATAATTCAATCTTCAAGTGATCAAGGATGATATAGACCTAGACAGTGTTCCATTTCATTGTGTATGGAGTTTTTACGAGTGATGATTCCTCCACAGCAGCTAACAACAACAATATTCATATAGCTTCCTCATGGAATCCAACTTTCATTTTACGAGAAACCATGAACAAACCTTAATGCTAGGAAAAGTCTGGAGGTGGCAAGTTTTTGAGTTCTTGCCTAGTTACAAAAACTCTTTGAACTATCCATTTCAAAGTTTCTGGAAAATGAGAAGGCACATGGTTAAATGTATTATAAGACTATACATTGAGTCCCCAGCTGTTTGGCCAGGTATACAGCTCCTTATTTGAAATAATTTTTCCAGAGAATGTGCTTTTGGAAACCTCTGCTTACTATGGAAACCAAAATCAAACAGTGCCAGGAGCTTATTCTGACTCATTGAGATCCTGTATCGGTTTTCAAGGGTATCAGTCTTTATGAGATCAGATGGCTTCAATGTTTTCATACGGAATGGCTGGAGGAGCTGAACCACCAACTTAGTGATGAGCAGTCCAAGTCGTCTGGACAAAACCACCAGAGCTCTCTACTGTACTATATTTTTCATGTTCTTTCGCAAAGATATATTTAGATATGAATCAATCTACATTTTTTGGCACAGTATGCGGTGCCCTTTTCCATAAAAAAACTTGCCTTTTCATTTTTTTCCAAGACCTTTTTATTAGGTACTGATACAAATTTATCATTTCATCAAGTAGTATTGTACAGTTGCTACCATAACCAGTTCCAAGACATCCTCTTCTTTCTTGAAATCCTTGATATAAGTTCCCCTTTACCCCTTCTCCCAAGTGTACCCCCCCCACACACACCCAGAAGCACTTATTCTGCTTGCTGTGTCTGTAGGTTCATCAGTAATGGGTTTCATATACCCCCCCAAATGGATACGCAACCAAAATTCAAGAGGGTTGCCACCAATGACAAGATATATCTGAGATAAACCTCAATTTGAAAACCATGAAACAAGCAAACAGAGAAAATATGGAAAACCAGACCAGGCCCTTTATGCATCAGGAGGGCGATCCACTGACAAAGTTTAACTGTTCCCATCAGGTTTGCCATTTTTATTTCCTATCATCATCTCGCCAGTGCTCACTGTTTGGTAATCAGTTTCTTCACCTCCCTCTATTATGAATAGACGTACATCACTTGATGGCTTATTTCCTATGTAGGTCTCACAAATGTATCTTAGGCTTCCAGACTTCTGCAAGCCATAATCTCACAATTTACTCACCACTATCTTTCCCAAATTTTTTCACTGCCATTAACAAAAACTCAGTGCCCCTAAGCAAAACGTCCTCCTTTCTACCTCTTTCTCATGCCTGACAACCAATAAACTCTATATTTACCTACTTCATATAAGTAAAATTGTATAAGTTTTATTACTATGTCACTTTATTCTTCACCAAGCAGCCCCAATGCCCCACTTATATTTATGTATTTATTTTAGTATGAATAAAGTGGGAGTTCACATTTAGGATAATCAGTTTTGTACTCATTATTTGAGACTCTTATCAAAGCCTATATTAGCTTGCTATAACCACCCCTTCTTTGATTTTTTTTGGGGGGCATCACTGCCCTCTGGTGGTCATGGGAGCTACCCAGCCTTGCTCCTGAGAGCCGTTGCTAGATTTGAACCGCAAGCCCGTGGGCCATAGTCCCGCACTCAACCATTACACCTCCGGGGCTCAGCCCCCTTCTTTTTTTCCCTCTTGTAGATTACTATCTTCTTCACCTGCATCAACATCTGTCCACCGTCTAGTGTATACTTCTTTTTAAATCCTTTGCCCTCGCCACCTTAGTAACCTCCAAAGTCTGTTTGTTTCTTTTGATGTGAAAGTTTTTGCATCATCTTTTCTTTATGGTAGTGGTCTTATACAATATGTACCCTTTTTAACTGATCTTACTCAACATAAAGCCCTCCAAATTCATCCACAGATTGAGGTGTTTCATAGTTGCACCATTATTCTTGAGTAATTTGCAGTATTCTATTCTGTGAATAGAGTACAGTTTCATTAACCATTCCCATACGGATTGGCATTTGTTTCCTTATTCTTGTGAACTGTTCCCTGATGAACAAGGACATGCATGTCTGTCTGTACTATGGTTCTTACTTCGTCAGGGCACATACACAGTAGAAGGATCCTTGGGTGATAGAAAATTTCTATTTTCAGATGTTTTAGAGCCATATGGCTTTCCACAGTGGTTCCACAATTTTTACAGTCCAAGGAACACTTTACAAGGGTTCCAGTATCTCTAGACCCTCTACAGTCCTTGCTGTTTCTGTGGTTGTTTGGGTTTTTAACTTTCCTGTCATTGTGGGAGTGAGGTGGTATCTTATCATTGCTTTAATTTACATCTCTTGGATAACTAGTGATCACACACATTTCTTCATGTGTTTGTTGGCGATTTGGAAGTCATCTTTGGCTAACTGTCTGTTTGTGTCCTGTCATTTTTAATTGGATTTTTTCATTGATTTCTTTTTAAAAATCATTCTTCTGGGGGCTCACACAACTCTTATCACAATCCATACACAAACCCATAGTGTCAAGCATATATCTACATTTGTTGCCATCATCATTCTCAAAATTTGCCTTTGACTCGAGCCCCTAGTGTCAGTCCCTCATTTTCCCTCCCTCCCTCCCTCCCCCTCTGATAATTTATAAATTATTTTTCCATGTCTTACTCTGATTAATGTCTCCCCCCACCCACTTCTCTGTTGACCATTCCCTAGGGAGGGGCCATATATAGATCCTTGTTATAGGTTCCCCCCTTCTACCAAGCTTCCCTCCATCTTCCTGATGTCACCACTCCCAACACTGATGCTGAGTATTCATCTGTCCTAGATTCCCTATGTTTCCATTTCCTATCTGAACCAGTGTACATACTTCCGGTCTAGTAGGATTTGTAAGATAGAATCAACAGTGTCTGGGTAAGGGACACATTTAAGAACCAGGGGAAAATTGTATGTTTCATCATTGCTACACTTCACCCTGACTGGCTCTTCTCTTCCCCATGTCCCTTCTATAAGGGGATGTTCAGTTCTGTGTAGATGTGTTTTGGGTCTCTACTCTGTTCTTCCCCTTATTCGTAATGATGTGATTTTTTGTTCTTTGATGCCTGATCCCTTTGAGACCTGGTATTCACACAGGCTGGTGTGCTTCTTCCATGTGGGCTTTGTTGCTTCTGGACTAAATGGTCATTTGTTACCTTCAAGACCTTTTAGCCCCCAGGTGCTATATATTTTGATATCCAGGCACCATCAGCTTTCTTTACCACATTTTCTCATGCACCCATTTGTCTTCAGGGATTATGTTAGAAAAATGAGCATCATGGAATGCCAGCTTAATAGAACAAAGGGTTCTTGCATTGAGGGAGTATTTGAGTGGAGACCCAATGTCCATCAGCTACCTTAATACTAAACCTATATGTGCATTATACTAAACCTATATATTCCCCTTCATTGTATATAATTATATTTACATGACTTCTATAAATGCTCTTTGCCTCCTAGTTTTTTCTTCTATTTCCTTTTACTTTCCCCTTGTCAAACTAGCATACCTAGCCTTCATTTGGGTTTCAATAATTTCTCTCATTTACATTGCCCTTGATCAATCCCTATCAGGCCTCTTATACCCTCCTGATTTTGGATCACTTGTTTTTCCCTTGTCCGTGGGTTTCTTAATACCCACTTCCTTTCTCCCACCATCTTTCTGCCATGTCTCCCTCCCCCCGGAACCATTGGTCCTGTTGTTTTCTCCTCTAGATTGTTTATCCAGCCCATCTTATCTAGATATACCTGCAGAGATAATAATATTTATGAAAAACAAGACAGAACAAAACAAAGCAACAAATAAAAATAAAACAAAAACAATGACCAAAAAAAGAAAGAAAGAAAGAAAGAAAGAAAAGTCTGTAAGCAGTTCAAGGTCTGTTTATTGACCTTTGGGAGTGTTTTCGGACAAGTTTGATGGAGTGCTCTGCCCTAGCCCCAACGTCTATTTTTGGTATTCCTTCGGGACTTCCTTACTCTCATACCCTTGCTGTTCTGTTGCGCGCACTTAGTGTTTTGCCTCGATGTGGTGGGGTCAGATTGGGTGCAATTCCCACACTGTGTCTCCAGTGATGTGCCTGTAGGGATGTGGGTCAGTGAGGGATG
>PVJH01022548.1:0-36425 GCA_004026705.1 Nesogale talazaci
TTATGACCTTGGACTGGACTGGGTTGGGATGCTTTCTCAATGTTCTATTCCTCTTGTATATAAACCTTTCCCTTGTATACATATGCAAGCCTATGAATTTTGTTTCTCGAGTCTACCCGGACTAACACAAATGACCTATGAATTCTTACTTTTGCTATCTACCTTTCTACATTTTATGAGTAAGAACTCTTTGGTGACACAGATTATGTTTGTCTTATCCTTCAATCTGGAGTCCCTGGGTTGTGCAAGTGGTTAGGAGCTCAACTATGAATCAGAAAGTTGGGAGTTCTAAACAACCTAAAGACCTCCCAGAAGTAAGTCCTGGTAATCTACAAAAAACCTGGCCACTGAAAAAAGAACTGGAGCAGTCAATCCTACTCTGAAACACCTGAGATTGCCGTGAGCCAGAATGAATTACTTGGGACAGGTTTTGGTTAATCCTTTAAGCATCTACCACAGTTCCTGATACAGGCAGTACAATAAATTAAAAATATTAATGCTATAGAATGAGTATTAGTGATTATGCTGATGTTTTAATTTATTCGGCTATCTACTGGTGTCATATCTTTTGATATGCCTGTCAATTAATCAATCATCTTTTCATCCATCCCTTCATCCACCCATCCATCCACCCATTCATCCAACCATCCATTCATCTGGCCATTCCTCCCCATCAATCTGTTTATTCATCTGTTTTATTTATCCACCTACCAACTTGTTCTTCTCCCTGATAAACAAACTCTTAAAAATTCTATGGAGCAGTTCTCTTGTGCACACCTAGGGGTCCTCGTGAATTGGAATCAGCCCACCAGCAAGTGGTTTGATTTTAATTTACTCTTCAAGCGTTAGCCATTAACCATGTGGACAAAGCAGCCAGGCGAACTCACCAGGTGTCAATTGATAAGGATTTCCCATCCATCCTCCTTTCCTTTTCCCCATCTTAACTCTCCTTTCATCTCCCATCTCCCCCTCGTTCTATCCCACATCTCCTCCTCTGGCCTCAGGAGAGTTACAGGAATGAACATGAGATGGCTCCTGAGAACTGGCGAGGGAGTAAATTGCTTGGTGACAGCTCGGGTCTAGGGACAGATGAAAAACCTTGGCCTGAAGCAAAGTTCAGGGAAGCCCGAGGAGAGAGCTGATGGACAGTCTGACTTGCCGAGGGTGAAATCAATTAAAGTACATCAAATCCAGAGTTCATGCTTTCTCAGGGTGACAAATCTGCGCTGGAAACTGAGAAAGATGGAGGGAGAAAAATGCCTTTGACCTGGTGGAGACCGGCTGTTCCTTCTGTCAGGGGACCGAGCCTGGAGTGAGATGCGTTCATGATGAATTATCACAGCCAGCCAGCCACCTTAAAAAGAACCGGGTGAAAAGGTCACCAAGGAGACCCCAAATGTGAGGAATTCAAGCAAGCATCGAGATAAATCAAGTGGGAGCCAGGAGTATTTGTACCAGGCGCGTTTGGAATTGCTAGGGATGATCTCAACGGGTTAGCCCAACTCTTTTGGGGGCACAGTATGCATCCACACATATACACATCCCTAGATGCAGACACAGACTCATCTGCTATTGACCACGATGCCAAGAGGCATAAGGAAGAGTTGAATCACATGACAGTTCACCTAGCGTCAAGGAGTCGAGAACAGAACCGTCCAAGACCTGGCTGTCCAAGAGAATCTTCCACAATATTGAAAGTAGATAGGTTTATGTATATGTGGAATACCTGCCCTGTGCAATACAGTAGCCACTAATCATGTATGGAAAGAAAAAGAAGCCTTTGTATTCCTGTAAGCAGTCATAGTCTGGGAAGCTCCCAGGGGCAGGTCTATCAGGCCCTCTCGGAGTGCAAGGAGTCAGTACTGCCTCAAGGGCAGTGAATGTGGAGTTTAATTTGCAGCCATGGATGGCTATTGCCACTGGGCACTTAGCATGTTGCTCGTGGAAGTACAAAATTGAAATCTGAACCTAATTTCATTTTGACGACCTTCATTGTCAATGGCCTCCTCTGCCTTATTGTTCAGCACTTTCCAGGGGTTGCAAGTCCAGAGAGACCCTGTGAACAACAACAACGAATGCCCACAGCAACCTCAAAACAGTTGCCAGGTGCAGGGTCTCGCAAGTTATGAGTCCATTTTGTGCAGGGTCTTCCTCTTTTCCACAGCCCTTCTATGGACCAGGGCTCACCACACTGAATAAGGCATGGCTAGGTCACATGCTGTCTACCTGTGATCATATCAGACCAGCCAGTTGGATGGAACCGCAGACCTACTTACTGGGCCAAGTGTTCTAAAGACTTAAAGCAGACCAAGGATTGGGCCCTTCCAGAGACAAGGGGCCACGTCTTTTTTAATTTCCTGTTTATGGTTTCCTGTGACCACACGGGCAAGTGCCATCTCAATATATCCAGCTGGATCACATCAAGAGGGACATCTTCACCGGGACATAGATCCCACATCAGCCATCACGGTTTTTAATCTATATTGTCTGTGTCCTCTGGAATTCCAACCTTTCCATCCATTTTATCTTCTTCCCATCCAAATTTTCTCTGAGCCCAAGACTTGATTGCCCATCCTGTATGTTATTCGTCCATTTGTTAGTGGCTTCTTTGACTGCTTGTATTTGCTGGATGTGTTTGTGCCACGACTCATAGACAACGTTCTCTGTAGTTTTCTACTTCTGCCTTTAGCTCACCCAGTTGGTCCTGAAGTGAGGAGTGCTTCTTAGCTAGCACAGTTCGCTCTTCATCTCACACCTGCCGATTGTAACTTTGTCAATGCTTTTCTGTAGATGGGTGTGCTTTGGAGGTCCCTCAGATGACTGAGATGCCAGCATCGGCAACCTGCCTCTCTTGCATGAAGCGCTCCATTTAAAAAAGCCTGCTAGTCATCCAAAGCTCCAATCCTCTCCTAGTCAACCACACCATCATCCTTTAAGGTTTGAAGGGCTTCTGTTTACTGACATAGTAGTACTGGCCCTCGAGAAATATCCGTCTCCATCCATCATGAAAGTTCTCTCTCTTCTGCGCTCAGTCCTTCTCTTCACCAGGGCGTGGGCAGTAAGTCTTCCAGCTGCTGGGCTTCCCACAAGGACAGTATCTTTTTCATCACCAGACACCTAGCCTCTCCCACAGCAGCTGGCACACACGTCAAAGATCTATAGCACATCATGGATAAACCACTCAACAAATAACAGCCAACACACTGAAACATGGGCCCTAGGGTAGGTTCCTGACCAATGATCTCATGTGCCCCACTCCCTCCCCCTCTGTCCCTGGAGCTGTGCGTGTTGCTGGGATGCTGAACAGATTTCATAGGGGGCTTTCAGACTGAGATGAACCAGGAACAGAGACCCAGTGATATACTTGATACAAACATTCAGTGAAAATGCAATGGATCATGGGATGGCATAGGATCAGGCAGTGTGCATGGGGTGTCCATGAGTTAAGAACTGACTTGCCAGCAATCAACAGCAGCACAGAGGCTCTAAAATGCACTCACAAAGACACAGCACATTTAGCTGTGAAGGGCTATGTGTTGTCAGGGACACAACTTTCTGTATTCTGGGCCTTGGGGCATTGCTGAGTTTGTTTCAGTATGACACAGTCACTGAAGTTAAGCAGGCAATCAAGATGAAGACTCATTCCAAATTTTCTCTTGATAAAGGCAGGAAATATTAAAACTCAAGATGATGTTTCCCAGACAGACTGGCTCAACTTGGGAATTATATTCATTTGGGTGCCGAAGAATGCAAGCTCCAGTTGTTGGAAAACTTCAACTTCATGAGGAACAAGTTCAGAAGCGAGAATGATGGGTGGAGGGACATTTTATGTTTTTTATCAGCACTTATCTATTTTGGAGCCCTGGGGATAGTGGTTACCCATCGGGCTTCAGGCTGCAAGGTCAGTGGTTCAAAATCACCAGCTGCTCTGTGGGAGAAAAACTGGCCTTTGTACCCCTATAGAGAGCCATGGCCTCAGAAACTCACCTGGGTGGTTCTACGCAGCCCTGTAACATCTTTATGAGTTGGCATTGACTCGGTGACAGTGACTAGAGTTGAGTAATCTCTTTTGGAAAGAGCCCTGCTGGCTTAGTAGGTTGTATGTACGTTGGGCTGCTGAGCACCGGGTTAACAGTTCAAACCCACCAGCCTCTCTATTGGAGAAAGACGAGGCTTTCTGCTTCTGTAAAGATAGATGCCCCCTGGAACCCACAGGGACAGTTCCACTCTGTTCTCTGGCATTGCCATGTCTTAGCATTGACTCAGTGGCAGTGAGTTGGGTTTGTTTTTATGCATTTTGGGGGGTGGGGGGAGCAGCTGCGAGAAGGAGCATTGGTAGCACGGCGGCTTATACTCTAGGTTGCTAGTTGCAGAGTCGGCAGTTCATACTCACCAGCTGCTTCACAGGAAAGAGACGAGGCTTTTCACTCTCAAGAATCGTAGTCTTAGAACCCCACAGGGGTAACTCCACTCTGTCCTGTAGGGTCACTGTGAGTCAGAATGGCTAGAGGGTGGTGGGTGGGTGTTTGGGGTGGAAAGCCTGACGACTAGCTGAGCATTTCAAGGTTGGAGCTCACCTAGAGGCATCTTGGAAGACAGGTCTGTGGACCTGCATCAGAAAGGTCAGGGCATCTAAGAGCTAGAGGAAAGTTGCATATTCATTGTCGCTACACCGCACCCTGACCACCTCTTCTCCTCCTGGTCACCCTTCTGTAAGGGGATGTCGCTTCACCTACAGTTGGGCTTTGGGTCTCCAATCTATACTCCCCCTCTTCACCAGCTATCATGATACCAATTCTACCTTACAAATCTGGCTCGATCAGAGGATGTACACTGGTACAGATAGGAATTGGAAACATGGGGGAACCAGGAGAGAACATCCTTTCAGGACCAGTGGTGAGAGTAGTGATACTAGGCGGGTGGAGTAGAAAGGGGGAACTGATTATAAGAATTTACATATAACCTCCTCTTTGGGGTACAGACGATGGGGAAGAGGGTGAGGAGAGACATAGGATAGTGTACAATATGACAAAATAATAATAATTTATAAATTATCAAGGGCTCATAAGTGAGGGAGGGTGGGAAAGGAGGGGAAAGGTGAGGAGCTGATACCAAGGGCTCAAGTAGAAAGCAGATGTTTTGAGAATGTTCATGGTAACAAATGTACACATGTGCTTGACATACAATGGATGTATGTATGGACTGTGATAAGAGTTGTATGAGTCCTCAATAAAATGACTGAAAAAATACAAAAGAGAGAGAGAGAGAGAGGAAACCCTGTGGAGGAGTTTAACTCTTGGCCCCTATAGGCTCGCCATGATTTAGAATTGACTTCAAGACGGCAGATACTAAGAACAAAGACTGCTTTTGAATGTTGCAAGGAAAGTAAAAATAAAGATAAGAGCATCAACTTTAACAGTAGCGATCCTTTTTGAAGTCCTGATCATGTGGAATTCCCCTGGTAGGGTTGTTCATCATGCCAGTTGTCCTGGGATGGAGTGGCTGGCTGTGTTAGTCCACATAGGCTAGAGAAACAAATTCATAGACATACATGTGGATATAAGGGAAAGGTTTATACAGAAGAGGAATGGAAGATTAAGAAAGCACCCCAACCCAGTCCAGTTTAAAGTCATAAGTCCAATATTAGCCTATATGCCCAATACCAGTTTATAAAGTATCCTTCTGACTCATGAAGTCACAGGCCAATGGGTGCAGAGTCCTGGCTCTGGCAGGAGTCCCCTCATGGCTCCTCATTTCCAGGACTCAGGGTCCATCAACAATATCCATTGGTGGTAGAAACATCTCAGCACTGGCAGGAGTCTCTCTGTGGCTTTTCTGGCTTCAGAGGACTGGTTCCATCAGGGTAAGGCTGTGTGGCTTCTCCTCTGGCTCCTCCATTCTCCAGGAACAGGATTGATTAGCATGCTGCCATCTCGTCTTGTCAGTAATTTGTTGTTTCAGTGAGTGGAGCAACTCCCAGCCACTGGCAAAAATGGTCTCTCATCTCCTTGAAGGAAATACCTTGAGACTTCCCAGAATTCTCAGGAGAAAGCCACACAGACTACTCAATGGTTATCTCCAGATTAACAGGGTAGACCCCATCCCTACATTTCAATCATGAAATTGACATGGGTACATAACAGCCACACTGGCTTTCTGGAGTATAGGGCTTTCAGTGCTAAAAGAAAAAAATACTGTACTGTGTACAGGGTAGTCTTTAAGCCCTCTTGCCCTGCATGCTTATGAAAATACACACACACACACACACTACAGTGTGTTGCTTTTCAATGAAGTAGTTCATTGAGTGAGCTGGTTAGACTAGACACAATCCCCTTAGGTCTGTGACCTTCATCATCAAGGGCACCAAGTCCTCTCCATCTTCAGCAATCAAAGCTGTGTGCTCTGCACACTGATTGTTGATGAGCTCCCCTCTAATTCCGATGCTGCATTCTTCTTCACAGAGCCCAGCTTCTCAGATGATTTGCTCAACACACAGATGGGATCATGATGATGAAAGGATACAACCCTGACACCCATTTCTCCTGGTTGTACAACACACATTTCCCCTTGTCCTGTTCATGCAACCCTGTCTTGATCGATGTATAAGTTTCTCATGAACATAACGAAGTGTTCTGGAATTCCCATTCTTGGTGTTGTTATCTCTAGTCTGTTATGAGCTCCCTCCTCAAATGGCTTTGCATAGTCAACAGAGCATGGGTAGACAGCGTTCTGGGTTTCTCTGCTATCTTGTACCAAACTTTATGAGGACCTCCTATGTGTGCTTCCCCCCTTGAAACGCATCCATTTCTCTGTTTTCACTTTCGCCCAAACAAGGTTGACTTCAGTAGATTCCAGCCAAATGAATCATGGTGCTAGAGTGGTGGTGCTCAAAGGGGCCAGGGGATGGTTTTGTACCCTTGGGGGATGCTTGGCCATCCCCAGGAGACTTGATGATGTAATGGTGAAGCACGAGGCTGTGAGCTGACAAGTGGTTCCAACATACCGAGTAGTTCCATGGGCAGAGGACCGGGAGATCTGCTTCGGTGAAGATGACAGTCCTGAAAACCCCAGCGGGGTGGGGGTGGGAGTGGTGCAGTTCTACTCCACCACATTGGGATCCCTATGAATTAGAGTCTGCCTCCATGGCCCCCAGTACCAACCACAGAGGCCTTCTGAGTTGTCATAAGCCAGGGGAGAGGG
This sequence comes from Nesogale talazaci, assembly GCA_004026705.1. Classification (NCBI taxonomy): domain Eukaryota; kingdom Metazoa; phylum Chordata; class Mammalia; order Afrosoricida; family Tenrecidae; genus Nesogale; species Nesogale talazaci. Next base: position 7,201 of record PVJH01022548.1, read on the forward strand.
CTACTAGGAGGCTCATGCCCGACGATGCGTCTCAAAGCTTCCCCTAAACTCAGTCGCCAACCACACAGATGCATCCAGCCCAGATGCGAATCGGAAGCCCTGCTCTAGAAGAATGATGTCCCTCCTCACCCAAAACACATTAAATTCTCTGCCCTCGATTCTGTTCCAGCCCAGGATGAACCCAGAGGACAGGGTGGAACTGCCCCTGTGGGTTTCAGACACACTAGCTCTCCATCAAATGGAGTAGAAAGCCCTGGAACCTGTGTTATGGCAGCAACTGAGAACAGACTTTCCAAAATGTCTATGTGAACACTTCTCCTGAGTCCCCGGCCGGGTCAAGAGCAGGCAGCTCACCAACGCCGGACTCCAACACTGCCTGGCTTGCGACCAAAGTGGTGTGTTTGGCTTTTGGAAACTTAAGTCCCAGATCCAGGGACAACCCAAACCACTTCACCGCGTCCAATTTTCCCTCTTGCCAGAATGTTGTGGTGCCGCAGGAAAAGTCGGATGCAAACACCGTCTGTTTTTCATTCATTTCTGCTGAAATCGTCAAAACCTTCCTTTTTTTATGAGCCATTTGATGTCCAAAAAGCCTTTTGAGTTTCATTTACAACCCTTTAAAAACTCATTCCTCTTAGAGACAGGGAGGTACTTTGTGAGCAGGGTAAACGCAGCCAATCCTTGGGAGCTGAGCCCAGAACAGCGACTTCCTCTGGAAGGCTCTGCTGCCAGCAGAATTGCCTCCTTCACCTCCAGGTGGATCTCCCAGGGCCACTGCTGATCAGAGGGGTAGCCCGGCCACCCCACCAGCAGGGACCAAGATGGTGGCCTCATCAAGGGTCTCAAGCCCATGGAAACTCTACTTGGGTCAGTGCCCGTAGGTAATAATCACCTGTCCTCTTTTATGATGATCAGGATTGTGGTAGGAATATACACATGAAGACACATGCCAATACAGCACCTCCATCGTCACTAGTCAGGTGACCTTGAGTCTAGGCCACCATTGTCACATAGACAGTGAGTAAGGAGGACTGAGGAAGAATGAATGCATTAGATGTATGGAGCTGGCGAGGAATGTTGGAAAGTCAGGTGGACTTCCAGAAAAACAAACAAAACCATGTTGGGAGAAGTACAGCCAGTATGCTCCTTCAAGACAAGGATTTTAAGATGTCATCTTATGTACCTTGGACATGTGATCAGGAGAGACCAGTTCCTGGAGAAGGATGTCAAGCTTGGTATAGTAGAGGAACAGAGAAAGGCTCTTAATAAGACGGACTGACCCAGGGGCTGCAAAAATGGGCCCAAAGGTAAGAGCAAGCATGGGGATGGCTCAGCACCAAGCGGTGTTTCGTTCTGTTGCACGGATGGGTCTCTCCATATTAGATCCGACTCCATGGTCCTGGCCTCTGATGACAATGGTCTCAATCCCTGTGCAGAACATGTTACCACCATTAATATAAACTCCAAGGTCCCCTACGCCCAGACAAAATCTTCCCCCTTTCCCCACACCTGGTGCCTATGAATCATCTTTACTTTTGATCTATTGGCTTATCTCTCTCTGCGAGTGAGAACGTACAGTGGTTGTCATGTTGTAGTGGACTTCTGCTTCATGTTTCCAGGGTGACCTCGCTGCTCTGTGACTGTCTGCTCTTCTGTGGCATGGATACGACAGCTTGTGTCTCCTGTCTTCTGTGGGCAGACGCTCTGCTTGTTTTCAACTCTTGGTTGTTGGGAAAGGAGCTACGACAAACAGTTGAGTCATTGTGTCACTTGGTTCCAACTCATGATGGGTCTGAAGGACAGAAGAGCACTGCCTCTTCGGGTCTCCAAGGGTGAGCATTGAAAAGGGAATAGATTGCCCTGCCTTCCTTCCTGGCAGCAGTGAGTGGGCTCCTCCTGCCAGTGTTTCTCTCAGCTGCCGAGTGCTTGACCACTGCCCCACCAGGGATGTCTAATACAGTCTGATGGTTGGGTCCCAAGCGGCTACAGGGTAACAGCCAGGATGCTCGGCTGCTCCTAGACGCTTCCACTTCCCTTGAAGAGCAACTTCCTATGTGCTGAATGGAGGGATTGGACCCGGTGGTCCCCCGTGGGCTCCTTAGCTCCTGTGAGCTTCACTTCTCTGCAGGTTCTTGCTGCTCACGTGTCTTAGGCACAGCCAGCTCCCCGTTCCCTTGATGTCTCATGCTCAGCTTGCTCCAGTGACAGAAATCACCAGCCTATAATGATACCTTTGCCTGTTGACCACAGATACCATTCAGAAACCCTTGCAAGTGGCTTCTGCTGGCACTTTCCATTGCTTAGGATCGGCATGCACGCCGAGAAGCGAGCCAGGGAACAAACACGCGCTTCTCCAGATCTGGGGAATTTGTCCATACCGAGCCGTGTAAGCTGTCGAAACCCCCAAAGAAGACCCCACACCACGCTGGCTGCTGTCCAGTCGATGCGGGCTCACAGAGACCCCCTGGGACGAGGTAGAACCGCCCCTGCCAATTTCAGAGACAGTAGTTCTTTGCAAGACTAGAAAGTCCCATCTCCCTGCTGAGGAGAACCTGCTCATGTTGAACTCCTGACCTCACGGATGGCAGCCAAATGCATCACCGCAGTGACAAGAAAGTGAAGTCAAGACAGGTGACGCCGCAAAGTGAGATGAATCAGAGCAGCGAGGCAAAGTACAACGGACGTGAAGATCAGAGTGCGAGCCAGTCCTAGGTGACCGCAGGCCGGGGAGTGACTTTCTGGATCCATAAAGGGCTCAGTACATGCCATGTGCACTGGCTGCTTTGCTCTTGGCTTTGGTTGGCATGCTGGCTGGTTCCCGGATGACAGTTTGCCCTCCTATAGCCACGTCCTGTGTCCTTGATGGCCACCACTTAACCATCAGCTGCTGGCCCACGCTAGACACTACTGCTGTTTCAAAAAATGGTGGGCGGGTTGCAGCTGAGCTTCCAGACTGAGAGCAGGAAGAAAGGCCTGGAGAGCTACTTCTGAAAATTTAGCCGGCCAATGTCACAAGAGTCAGTTGGGAGGCACTGAAGGCACCCAGGGCTGAAACCACGGGTCTGGGCATCCTAGGGATGATAAAGATGGGTTCCTGAAAGGGCTGCCCTCTTTTCCCAGTGTGCATGGGGTTGCCGCGGGCAGCCAACAGTGGCGGTGTCCTTGTTCATGCCAGTATTCCATTGTTGGGGAAGCCAGGGTGGGTGTCACAGTGCTGGTGCATAACCAAGGTGCTCATGATTCCTTTTAGGTCCACAGTGGAGCACAAAACAGTTTGGCATTAAAAAACTAAAAATTATATCATGGTAAAAGAGGGGGAGTACAGATTGGGGACCCCAAGCCCAGGTGTAGATAATGGGACATCCCCCTTACAGAAGAGTTGAAGGGAGAGGCAAGCCAGTCAGGGAACAATGTAGCAATGATGAAACATACATCTTTTCTCTAGTTCTTCAATACTTCCTCTCCCACCCCCCATCCCCCACTATTGTGATTCCAATTCTACTTACAAATCCAGTTAGACAAGAGAATAAAAACCAGAAACATGGAGAATTAAGGATAGATGGTTCCTTCAGGACCAGTGGTGAGAGTGGTGACACAGGGAGGGTGGAGTAGAAAGGGGGAACTGATTATAAGGATCTACATATAACCTTCTCCCTGGGGTATGGACAATAGGGAAGTGGGTGAAGGGAGACATCAGATAGTGTACGATATGACAAAATAATAACAATTTATAAATTATCAAGGGTTCATGAGGGAGGAAGAAACACGGAGGAAGGGGGAAAGTGAGGAGCGGATACCAAGGGCTTAAGTAGAAAGCAAATGTCTTGAGAATGATGGTAGTGCAAATGTACACATATGCTTGACATACAATGTATGTATGTATGAGTTGTGATAAGAGTTGACTGAGGCACCAACAAAATGATTTAAAAACAATAGCAAAAGCCCATCTGTAGACAATGGGACATCCACTCACAGAGGTGTCACAGGAAAGGGATTGAATCCATAGGGCTCAGTAAAGCACCAATGAAGCACAATATTCCTTTGGTTTCTTAAGGCTGCCTCACTTCCCACTAGCATGATCCTAGTGCTGCCTTTCACTGCGGATTAGACCAGTACAGAAAAGAGATAAGAGCTCAAAACACATGAAATCCAAGAACAGCAATGGAAATAGTGATACCAGAATAGTAGGGAGAAGGTAGGGAGAGAGGAGAGGAAGGGGGAACCAATCACAATGATTGACACATAACTACATCCCCCTCCAGGGGGATGAACAACAGAAACTATGGGAGAAGAGAAACAACGGTTTGGGTCAGATATGAAAATAATAATAATTTATCAAGAGGTCACAAGGGTGGGGGCGGGAAATAGGAGGGGAAAAAAGAGGAGCTGGTACCAAGGGCTCCTTGGAAAACAAATGTCTAGAAAAGAATGATGGCAACATATGAACAAACATACTTGGCACAATTGATGTATGGATTGCTATAAGAGATGTAAGAGCTCCTAATTTTTTTAAAAAATAAAGAAAGCAAAAACAACAACAACAGACAATCACCACCTGGAGCTCTGACAACAGATTCCAAGGAGAGCATGCTTCCCATTGAATATTTCAACATTCTACCTTTCCCCTCCTAAGGTGCAGAAATGGAGGTTCTGCTGGTGATGGGCAGGGGCAGAATTTCAACTGGTGGGTCCCTCAATACCAGGTTTATTTCCAGTACCAACTTCCTCCTTTTGGCCTCATGTAACCGTGTGTGTGTGTGTGTGTGTGTGTGTGTGTGTGTGTCTGGGGAGGCAGGTCAGGTGTCATCCGGCTCCCTGACAGGTGCACAAGGAGAGATGCATGGCGGGGGTGGGGTGGGGTGTGGGGGGTGTCATGTCGAAAGCTCATTATGGAGCCTGGGGCTCGGCGCCGAGGAGGACAAACCACAAGGGAATGTCATAACTTACGATGTTCGTCTCCCCTCTATCCTTGGCTCGGGGCGGTGCCTGTGCCTGCAGCGGCTGCATCCTCCCCGAGTTTTAAGACCCCCGAGGGAACCGGGGAGGAAAGACACTTCAACGTGTGAGAAAGTTGAAAAAGACATATTATCCCAGGGAGACGGCAGCAGATGGTGTGTGACATTTGTTCATTCGCTCAGTAGGCCCTTACTGCACGTCGTCTGTACGTCCGGTCGGGCTCCAAGCACTTGGGTGAGGGTTGGGCCTAGGCCTGGAGCTGGGGCTGTGGTGGGGCGTGGGAGGTGGGCACAACCGTGGGCAGCATGCTAATCTATAGAACGGAAGCCACTGGAGAAGTAGTGGAGCGAATTAGAAGGGTGCGAGCCTGGGGGTGACCATCACAGGGAGCCCCGTCTTGCTGGGTGACTGTGGGCATGTCATTACCCCTTTCTGGGTCCCAGTTTCCTTACAAGTAAAATGGGGATAGGGTCCCTGGGTGGGGAAAATGGTTACAGACTTGGTTTTCTAACTGAAAAGGGGGAGGTCTTGAGCCCACCCAGACAGTCTTTGAAAGAAAGGACCGGAGACCAAATTGTGAAGAAAGCCAGCCTTTGAAAACCCCATGGTGCTCAGTTCTACTGACCCACACAGGCTCCCCAAGGACTCAGAGTTTGCTCAACAGCATCTGGGAGAATGTGAATAACACAACTAAACATGAACCAGATCCATTGGCATCATGTCGATTTCAGATAGAACAAAGACTGAAATTCTTGATAGACACAGATCACACACCATCCATCTGCAGAACACTGGGGTTCCAACCAATGACCTTTTAGGGAGCTGAGAAGAGCTTGATCAGTGCACACCAGAGGAAATACCCAAGTGAGGCCATCCTCACTGCCATCAAGTGGATGCTTCGACTGCTACTGACCCTATTGGACAGACTAGAATGTCTCCTGAAGGTTTCTGAGGCTGATTCAGGAGCAGAAAGCCTCATCTTGCTTTCTTTCCTGGAATGGCTGGTGGTTTAGAATGGTTGACAGTGCAGTGTGTGAACCCACCAGGCTCCTCTGTACAATGGGGCTAGCGATAGTAAATTGCTCCTGGTGTGGCTGAGTAACCGTGGAGGCTCACATGTGCGAAGATGATCAGCACAGTTCCTGATTCACTGTTCATACATCAGGTGTTTACTGAACACCGACTGCGGACTCAGCACAGGTGCTAGGTCTGTGTAATGATAGCAGCTGTTTTTATAAACTTGCAGCAATAGACAGGCTCAATCTCCCGGGAATTCACTGAGGTATTCCGCCTCCTGAGTTGATGCTCAGTGCAGGAGTAATGCCTGGTGGGTTGTCGAGCAGAAGTACCCAGGACACTCATACCCTGGAGAAGACAGTGCTAGTTCTGAGCACATATGGGTCCCACGGGTCCTCCTAGAGGGAAAGGCGATGATATAGGTCCCACTTGATAGCTAGAGATGCTCATAGCATTAGCTTTTCTCAGTGTTCTCTCCTTGGGGATCACTTTTGACTGAAGCATGGGAGGTGGTGGTTGAATTGTGGTACACTTAGGGTGGGCCCCTCAGGCCACCACTATCTCTGTTTTTGCTTCCTTCAACTTCCATGTCTACCTTTGTGCCCATATTGATGAAGGGTATTCATACCTGGACCCTGCACTAACTTCTTCTTGATCATCGATGATGTTAATGATAACATTGATGTTCTCTTTGTAAGAGATCATGAGAGGGACACTGTTCTTCATAATAACAATGGCCATGATGCTGTTGTAGGTGTTGATGATGTTGACATTGTTGTAGATGGTGATGATGCTACTGATGGTGGTGGTGATGATATGACATGCTGCTTTTATAGGTGATGATGAGCGTATGCTGTTCTTCATGGCAGTGATGTGAAATACTGTTTTAGGCATTGGAGATAAAGATGCTGATGTTGTAGATAGTGAAGTTGATGAAGAGGAAGAATCACCATGACTGGGTACCAACTGATGCTCTTTAACATACATCCTTTCAAACTCTTTCAACATCTCTGCAACTTAGACTTTCTAATGGCATGTGATAAAGCAGGAAGGTGAGGCTAAGAGACAACAGATGACAGCCCCAAGGCCTCCACTAACAAGAGGCAGAGTTGAATTGCAAACTGAATCCTCTGGCTGGTCCTAGCCTGCCCATCAGGGTTATAACACCGAGTGCTCAGAATCTGACACTGTTTTCAGCACTTGACCTGTATTATTGCATTTAACCTTCATTAGCCCTTTGAGGTAAGGGATGGTAGAGTTCATACTTTCCGTGGGGGAGACTCAGGTTCCATCTCTGCCCACTGCACCTCCTGTGCAGCCACCATCTGGAGGCTTGGGTTCGGCTGTGATTCGGAATGGGGTGCAGCAGAGCTTCTAGACCAGTTATTCTCAACCTGTGGTCGTGACCCCTTTAAGAAGGGGGGTGTTGAAAGGCCCTTTCACAGGGGTTGCCTAATTCATAACAGTAACAAAATTACAGTTGTGAAATAGCTATGAAAATAATTTTATGATTGGGGGGGTCACCATCACATGAGGAACTATGTGAAAGGGTTGTGGCATGAGGAAGGTTGAGAAACCACTGTTCTAGACTGAGAAGAAAAGCCTGGCGATCCGCTCCCAAAGATTAGCCAACGGAAGCCTTATGGATTACAAAGGAATATTGACTTAGCTGGGCTGGAAGGTAAGCACCCCCAGCCCCCAGGTTGAAAGACCCTCAAACTACAACTGAAGACACAGCAGTTGACTCGAAAATATCAATGACCCTGAATGTGGGGCAGGACCCCACATTTTTCTCTTCTATACAAGGGCACCGCCAGTTGAAGGAAATTTGATGATAACCAACAACCCCAACAAGATCCCCCAGCAGAAAGCCACAAAGGGCAACATCAGTTCTTAGGGTTGGTAGCTGATATCTATTCAACTCAGACTCCTGGTGGCTTTGTGTATAGCGAAATGAAAAGCCCTTTCAGGTGACAAAAGTGCGTGCTTTTCATCAGTGTGCTAGAGAAGTCGGAGCATCTTCCCTTAGAGGTTGGAGCTTTAGGGCACCTGTTTATCTCTTTGTGGGACTCCCAGGCCGATGGGGAGAAGGAGGCACTTGGCCTTATTATTGTTTTATCACCTGCAGCTCCTCACTCTGCACCCCACTCTTGCTCCTGGGAGAGAAGACTCTGGAACAAATGTGCTTGCTGTTGGGCATGGCAGGGTCCACAAGCCCCCCTTTGGAGCCATGAGCACGTAGTTCTTGTCTCCTCAGATCCCCTCTGCACCCCCTGCCCTGCTCCAGGGTCTAGTGCTTCCTCGCATTCGTTTCCTGGGGGGGTTGTAAATCTTGGGTTTCCCATTTTCCTCCAGCTTGAAAGGATATGAGTTCTATAAATCTTGACCGGAATGACCATCGGGGTTTATGAAATACAACAGGAAAGAGGCCGGGGAGGCAGAGTTTACACAAAGCACAGGGTCTAGGAGCAGGGATAGGCAGACTGGGGCTCCCCAGGGGACCTCTGGGACTGCAGAGTGGAACCTCCGAGGCTGCTGACTGTCACTTCTACCCCAAGGACCCGAGGGCCTGTGCCATGGCACAGGGCAGAAGTGACCTCCTGCAGAAAAATCAATGTGGCCCTGTCCTGCCCCTCACTCCCAGCGCCTCTTTGATTCCAAAGAGGTGGGGAAGGAAAGGAGACCCATCCATTAGGGCAGACAGGACAGGAGGAAGGACTTAGCTCTGATGGGAGGAAGAACTTCCTGTAAGGAAAGGTGATTAAGCCCGGGGATGAGTTATTGAGAGAGGTGGTGGAAGTGACTTCCTGACTCCAAGATGGATGGCTATGGGTCTGCAGAGCTGGGCTCGACTCATCCGTGTACATCTGTGACCCTGCAGGGAGGCCATGCATCCCCATGTCTGCCGCTGAGGTCATCCACCAATGCCTGCAGTTAGAGACTCCACCGACAGCAGGTTCTGCGCTTTTACTTATTATCTTCAGGGGTTGATGAGTCGCTATACGCCGGCTATCAATACGAAGGGGGAAAGGCCCATGTAACCAAGAATTAAAGCGAGGCAACCTAAAGGAGGGGGAAAGAAGAAGGAGAGAGCAGAAGAACGGATATGTTGGAGCTGTGTTGACAAAGCCAATCGAATTATGCCATCGACCGCAAGAAGAACGAGCAAATCAGTCTTGGGAGGAACAAGACCAGGATGCTTCTCGGAAGTGCTTCCCAGGGACATGCCTTCAGGACAGACCACTTGCGGGCCAAGGACATCATGTTCGGTGTGGCAGAGAGTCGGGGGGGGGGTGTGGAAATGAGAGAGACCCTTTATGAGACAGTGTGACATAACTGCTAGCACTATCACAGGTCCATCACATCGAAGGCCCAGGGGATGGCCCCAGGAAAAGGCCCAGGGGCTGACCCGTTAAGAACCAAGTTAGCTCGGTTCTGAGCAGGCCGCGTGGGCTGGATGGTGCCCAGCAAGTATGGCAACCATCTAGAAGTGAAATGAAATGAAGCAAACTCTCTCCCTGCAAAGACCACTTCTAGTTCTATAGACAGCTACCCTGAACCCGGCAGGATAAAGCTCAATAGCCTTAAAAAACAAAACAAAAACAACTCAAACACACATGCAGTGTCTCCTACACACTCGCATACACACACACACACGTGCGTACACACACACACACACACACACACACACACACACACACACCATAGTCCCTGCCTGGTTCTTAAGCATGGACAGGCACATACTATGCACATTGTTCTGATGTTTGCATTTCCCCTGCTCACATCACCGGCATCCTTCCATGTCAGCACATATATTTCATTCTTTTCCACCCCACCCCCCACAGTTACTTCATATTCCACAATACGCATTCACCATCATTCACTGAAGCCATCCTACTTTGATTTACTTTCGGGTGGTTGTCCAAATTGTGTCTGTGCACATATGCAGTGGCCAGTGGCGGGTCCTTAGGTCCCTCGGCAGATAGGGGGTGCTGGTCTAGATGCCATTGCTGCGAGTAGGATTGCTGGAGCAGAGAGGATGTGGCTGCCCCAGGAACTAGGAGCTCCTGATGAAATGGCATCCACTGCGTCTCCTGGTGTTGATCAAGAGGCACAGAAGCCACTTGTCCCTCCCTCATTTGGGCTGTGAATGCTTGTCACCCCACAATGCCCTGCTGCCCTTCTGCTCAGATAGAATCATGGCCCCACCCCTGCATGGTTCGGGGGACTGCCTCTACTTCAGCTCTGGCTGCCATCAGCACTCCTTCCCAGCCACAACATCGTCTACATCACCGTCCTGCCCCCCGACACGGCAAGACCCGTGTCCTGGGCCATGACAAAGGAGGTTCCGAGGGTGGGGAGTGGGGGGGCATGTGTGTTCCACTGTCTGTCCAATTCAGGTGGTGCAGGCAGTTCACATGCTTACCTGTGAACTGGAAGGTTGGAGGTTCAAGTCTACCAAGAGGCCCTTGGAAAGAAAGTCTGGTAGCCTACTTCAGGGTGGGGGAGAGGGGGAGTCATTGAAATCCCATGAGCTCAGTTCTGTTCTGAAACACTGGGGACATCATGAGGAGGAATTGGCTGGGTAATTTTTGTAACCTATCAGTCTCTCTCTACCTGCGTGTCTCCAGCAATTTGTCCCCATTCATCCATGTAAGGAGCCTTGAATAACTCGGGAGCAGAAGACCTCTCTGTCAAGTGTTGAAAAGCAGGGAGGTTACTGTGAGGATGAGAGGGTGTCCCCGTCCAAGCCATGATGTTTCCAGTCACCTGCTTTGCATGTGAAAGTTGGACTCCGCATGTGAAAGGAAGGCCAAAAGAAGACGGGGTGCATTTGGATGTTGATGTAGGCAAGAATGTGGGAAACACCACGAACTGCCGCAAGAACAGACGGATCTGTCTTGGAAGAAGGACAGCCAACACACTCGTTATTAGCAACAGTGGAAAGGCTTCACGTACTTTGGACATGTTAGGGGACACCAGTCCCTGGTGAAGGACATCACTGTTGGTTAGGTAAAGGGGAAGCAAAAAGGGGACCATCTAGGGACGGTCCTAGATGAGATGGACTAACACAGTGGCTACAGCAACAGGCTGAAACCGAAGAAGCACGATGTGGAGGGTGCAGAACTGGATGGTGTTCGGGTCTCTTGTACATTGGGTCCCTATGAGATCGAACGGACTCAACAGCACTTAGTAGCAACAGTGGTCACTGGAGCAAGTATTATTATTATTATTAAATGCAACTCTGGACTACTGATCCCAAGACAAGTCAGGTCAGGCTCGATTTCACCTCACAACAACACGGAACCCTGCTGACCCGGTGGCTGAGGCAAGGTTGCCAGTTTAAATCCACCAGCCAGCCACTCCTTGGGAGGAAAGATAAGGCTGTAAAAAATGTAGTGTCTTCGAAACCCTACTATAGGGTCACTATGATTCCGAAGGAACTTGATCACAGTAGGAGGTTTATCTATCTGTCTGTCAGTCTGTCATCCATCGATCTACCATCTTCTGTGATTGATATGCTGGGAGCACACCTGCTTCTCCATCTTTCCACACACACACCTGCACACCCACAACCCCCTCATCCTGGCCATCCAGGAGAACCCGAGGGGTCGCTCGCACATGAACGGCCCTGAGAAGGACGGCAGCCCAAACAAGACGACCTGGAGCCTGTTCATGTGTAGCCTTAGCCAGTGTTTCTCTAATGGGGCTCGTGGCAGGCCGGTGGAGTCTAGAGACAGAAAAAAGATAGAAGCTTCCAAACTGGAACAGTGGAGTCAGAGGAGGCTCGGGGTGTGAGGAACAGACATGTGGTGATTAGGATGTTTCCCAGGATTTAGTGGGAGGCTCTAGACCGAGGTGGGCTAGGAAGTAAGGCCTGGAGATGGACGTCTGAAAGTCACTCAGTGAAAAGCCTCTGGATCTCAATAGCCCAGACCATGACCAGCCATGGAGATGGTGCAGGACCAGGAAGTATTCTGCTCCTTTGTCCATGGGGTTACCGCTGAAGCTGGACTGCTGTGACTTGGGGGTGGACTCCTGAGAGCTAAGAACCATCACAGCACCCATTTTGACCTACACCCGGAGAAGAGAGGTTACAGTAACCACAAGTGTCAGAGCTGGGACCCAAACCCATGTCTTCATGAACCAGAGCCGAGAAAATCAGAGGCTGCCCTTGTATATTGCCCAACCTGGATATGTCCCTCGAGGGACTCATTCTCTTGGTTAATTTCTGCAGAGAAGACCCTTTACCTAAAGCCGTATGTGGCCTCCACTCATGGAATACCAAGAGTGTATTTTAAGGCCAGGGGAAGAGCCCTACAGACCTTCTTCTTTGGTGGCACAGTTGAACAGATGCAGGGCAGGAAATCAGTACCCTCCACCCCAGCCTGGGGGTGCCTCCTTGACTGTGAGAAGAACAAAGAGCAGGGACCTGTGCCCAGCCAGCACACTCAGCCTGCAATGTGATTGCTGCCTAATGGTGAGAAATGGACTCAAGGATCTGGTTCCATCTGGTTTGTGTATTGCCAACGAGCTGTTAAAGTGTCAGGACTTAGCTTCTCTGCATTGGAGGAAGTCTCATGAGGTTTTATGGAGCAGTTAAGATGGGTGTAAACCTCACTGGCTGGACCAGCTTGTCTCCTATGATCTAAGACACATGCGCAGCTCACATGACAGAGAAACACATGGTTAGAGCCTAGGGGAGGGACTCAACCAAGTGAAAGAGACCAGCTTTGGAGACCATTGTCCACGTAGGAGGCATCATTAGAAGAAATTCCTTCCTTCCTACCAGTCTCAGTACCAGCCTGGGAGATGGGGGTGATGTCACTCCTAATTCCCAGGGCTAATTGGAGATGAAAAATGATGAGTGGAAGAGACCTCTCAATGTGATGCTGGAAGTTAGCTCACTGGTGTTTCAGAGTCCCCCATGGTGGGCAAGGTTCAGCAGCGTTTCCAGATGAAGACAGGCTAGGAAGGAGGCCCTGGCAATCAACTTCTGATAAATTGGCCCGTGAAAACCTTAGAGTGGAGTGTGGAACGATGATCCCTTCAGCTTGAAGACAGAGAAACTACGACTGAACAAGAGCTGCCTCATCAAACTAGAGTCAGACCTTAATGACAGGAGTGGAACAGATCTCTCCAGGACCTTCACTGGCTGACTTAGCACAATGGAACATGAGAAGAAACAGCCACAAACATCCATGAACAACCAGAATAGAAAATGTACAAAGTTGGAAGCTGGGAAAATCAGAAGTTGTGGGTGTGTGGGTGGGTGGGTGGGTGGGTGGGGGTGGTTGGCGGAGAGGAGGAAACAGAACACATAAGGATGGACATCCTAGGCCAGGGATGCTCAATACATTAATCACAATGTACCAGTCTATTGCAAATGTAGTGTGCGTAGATCACATGGCATTAAAAAAAGCAGATGTAAGCTTGTAAGACTATCATCCATCCCGTTACTTAAATGATATACAGCAGAGCCAATCAGTTGCAATCTTAGGTGTCAAACGCATGCGCAAACAACTGTGCTAAGTGCAGCAAAACTGACAAGCTAAGTTGTTGCCAAAATTTAGACCTTATTTTTTTCTCTCTCTTAAACATAAGAAAGTGTATTAAAAAGAATGGGAGTGGGGAGCTGGACCATGTAAGAAGACAAAAAGGTAACACTTTCATATGGGAGGAGATTTTGACACTACAAGCTGACGTTCAGCTGAAGTTCGAGCATATGAACAGTTCTAAAACTTGCTTGCACAAGAAAGGTACCCAACCCTTTTCCCACATAAAGATAACTACGTCCAAGTACTGTCCCACCATGACTGATGATCATTTGGAAGTATTCATGAGGTTGGCTGTCAGCAGCTCCTTCCTAGCCTGTCTTCATCTGGAAATGCTGCTGAACCTTGCCCACCATGGGGGACTCTGAGACACCAGTGAGCTAACTTCCAGCATCACATTGAGAGGTCTCTTCCACTCATCATTTTTCATCTCCAATTAGCCCTGGGAATTAGGAGTGACATCATCCCCATCTCCCAGGCTGGTACTGAGACTGGTAGGAAGGATGGAATTGCTTCTAATGATGCCTCCTACGTGGACAATGGTCTCCAAAGCTGGTCTCTTTCACTTGGTTGAGTCCCTCCCCTAGGCTCTAACCATGTGTTTCTCTGTCATGTGAGCTGCGCATGTGTCTTAGATCATAGGAGAGAAGCTGGTCCAGCCAGTGAGGTTTACACCCATCTTAACTGCTCCATAAAACCATATGTATACTTGGCTCATTCCATTCAGTGCAAGTCACCAGAATAAACTCAGGTCATGTCAAAAAATGTATATCGTTAATTGTGTTGTGGAATATGGACTCATGCAGTTATGGAAGGTACATAAACATACATTGTACATATGAAGAATTCTCAATGCATTTATGAATAAAAGTAATAAATAAATAAGAATAAATGTATGCTTTGCATTTTTGTAATTGGTAGATCATTTTGACTTGATCATTTTATAAGTAACTCGCATGCTGAAAAAGTGTGAGCCCCTGTCCTAGGCACTCGGGATCTGAAGTGGACTGGCATTGGCTGTGTTGAGTCAAACAAGCTTCTTCAATCTGGAAGAGATCAATCAGGCAATCGATATATACTAATAATTATTATGATTGGAAAAAAAAACATGGGAAAATGGGTGACTGGAAAATATGACCTCACTGATAGCACTGATGCTGAAGATCACCTGCTGGAATTTTTCAAGACGAATGACTTTCAACATCAATGGATACTATATGTGTGAACCTTCCTGAGTGGCATACGTAGGAATCATATCCACTATATCTGTGGGAAGAGGCCATGGAGATGCTTATCATCAGTCAGAACAAGGTCAAGTGCCAACTGTGGAGTGGGCTATCTATTGCTCATGCGTAAGTTCAAGTTGAAACTGAAGAAAACTAAAACAAGTTTGCAACAGCCAAAGCGCCATCTTGAGTACATCCCACCTGAATTTAGAGAACTTCTTACAAACAAATCTGACATAGGGAATAGGGAACACCAATGGCCAAATTGTGGGAAGCCATCCAGGGCATCATATATGTAGAGACAAAGGGTCGTTATAAGATAGGAAAGAAAGAAAGAACCAACATGGATGTCAAAAGACACTTTGAAATTGCTCTTGAATGTTGATGAGCTAAATTCAAAGGAAGAAAAGATGAAGTAGAAGAGCTGAGAAATTGTTTCAAAGGGTGCAAAAGCTTGAGTTAGAAAATCAAAAGGGAAGAACACATTTATCATTTATCAAGCTGAAAGAACTGACAAAAAATCAAATAGAGTTTGAAATATTGAAAGATTTTTATGGGCAAAAAGTCCAACAATCCCTAACCAGAATAGTATAGGAAGCAACAAAATAAGACAAAAGAAGCAAACAGAGTCACTGTACTAAGAATAATGAGTTGGTGCTCAACTATCTTAAAAGGTAGCATATGATTAAGAATGGAGGGAAGATGTCCAGACTGCACTGAAGGCATAAACCAATAATAACATGTCTCCAGGAATTGATGGAATCCCAACTGGACTATTTCAACAAACTGAAATTAGATCTGGAAGCATTCACTGTCTATGCCCAAATATTTGGAAGATAGCTACCTGGGCTGCTGACCAGATGAGACTCACTTAAAAAGATGATCCAGTAAAATGCAGAAATTATTAGAAAATATCATTAATGTCACATGTAAGTAAAACTTTGCTGAAGATAATGCACAAATGGCTACAGCAGTACATTGACAGGGAGTTGCCAGAAATTCAAGATGCATTCAGAAGAGGATATGGAAAGAGGAATATCACTGCTGATGTCAGATGGCTCTTGACCGGAAGCAGAGAATTCCAGAAAGTTGTCTACTCTTGCTCTTTGGAATATGCAGAGGAATTTGACTGTGTGAATTATAACAGATGATGGATAGCCTTGTCAAAAATGGGAATTCTGCAACACTTGACTGTGCACATGAGGAGCTTGTACACAGGACAAATGATCTCACACGGAATTCTATTACAACAATCTATTTCTTCCTTTGAGCCATCCTTTGAAATAGTTTGTTATATATAAAAAGTTTCTTCATAGAAATCAAAATGATTTCTAATGAGACAAAGAGATACTACATGATTGAAAAGTCCAGGATGGTGTATGTATGTCTATGTCATATCTTTTTATCATATGTATTCTATTCGTATGCTGGGAAAATGACCTGAGACACTGGATTATGTAAAGAAGAATGTGACATGAGGATTAACATAAGAACAATTATTTATGATATGAAGATGACATAGTCAGGCTCACTCAAAGCCAAGAGATCTTGAAGCACTTACTGAAGAAGATCAATGACTAAACCTCTAATATGGGTTTTACCTCAACATATAAAAATGAAAAACCCAAAATGCTCACCACTGCAATATTAAGCAATATCACATGGTAATCAGAAAATTATTGAGATTGTTGAGGATTTTATTTTACTTTCATAATCAAAGCCCATGGAAGCAACAGGAAATCCAAGGACGTACTGTGTTGGGCAAATCTGCTACAAAACGAGTGCTTTAAAGTGTTAAAAACTAAGATGACCTTGAGAACGAGGGTTTGCCTGATCCAAGTCATGGAATTTTCAATTCTCTCATATGCATGTGAAGCTGGACAATGAATAGGGGAAGACCAAAGAAGAATGTATGTCTTGTGTGGCAGTGACAATCTCTTGTCAACCTTCAAAGGGGTGGAGTCTCACCTGTCAATCAGGTTGCAGTTTGATGACATCATTTGGAGGTTTTTTGGAGAGAAATAAATCACTGGAGGAGGGACACATAGACACTCTGGGCCTTGTCTTCCTGCTGACAAGCCACATGGGGACTCCTGATAGAACCAGAGTCCTGGAGCTGGAGGAGCCATGCGGAGACCCACACCAGCGCTGAGATACTTCCACTGCCACTGAATCCACAAGACTTTCCACCCACTGGCCTGTGATCTTCCTGCATTCAGCATCATTGCATGTGTTGTATAAGTCTGAAGAGGAAATGATAACTTGTATCAGACATATGGACTCACATCAGACTCTGGGACTTCATCTGAACTGGACTGGGATGGTTTCTGAACATACAATTGCCCTTTGATATAAAGTTCTCTCTTACACACATAGGCGTGTCTATGGACTTTGCTTCTCTATTCTACCTGGAATAACACATTTTGGGTTTATGGTGTTGGCAAAGAAGGATGAATAAATATGCCATGGACTGTCAGGAAAACGTGCAAATTTTTGTTGGCCAAAGTACAATCAGGACGCTGCTCAGGAGCAAGCTTGGAGGGAGAGACTGTGCCACATGTATTTGGTCCATATGAACTGGAGAGAAAAGTTCCTGGAGAAGAACTTCATTATGCATGGCAAAGCAGAAGGTCAGAGAAAAGGAGGGCAGCCCTCCATGAGATGGACTGGCTCAGTTGGTGCAAAAATGAGCTGTAACACTGCAACAGCCGTGACCATGACACTGGATGGCCGATGCTTTCTTCTGTTGTCCTTACTATCCTGTGAGTTGTAATGGACCCAAAGCCCCTGGAACCTCTGAAGAAGCCCAGAAAAGGCTCCAGGGTTCCTCTGGCCTCTCTCTGCTCTTCCTCTTCCTTGGTCAGAGCGAGGCAGTATTTCGACTCGTAGGACTGAAGGATGCTCAAG
Organism: Nesogale talazaci; assembly: GCA_004026705.1. Lineage (NCBI taxonomy): Eukaryota > Metazoa > Chordata > Mammalia > Afrosoricida > Tenrecidae > Nesogale > Nesogale talazaci. The sequence goes on from PVJH01022548.1 coordinate 24,863, forward strand.
TGTGACTTGCAGCTCTGCCGGGTTCTGTCAACTGCCTACTTCTGAGTCCCCTTAAGCCTTGGAAGACGATAAGAGTATGGCCTCCAGGTTGAAAGCGGGACAACCTGAGGTGTTTGGAACAGGGTCTGACACAGAAGAAGGAGGACTGGGGTGTTAGCGCAGATCATTGCCACATATGGCATTATCCCACACGCTCTCCCATGCCACAGACTCAACTTCCAATCTGATTTTGACATTCTTCCACTGCGTGGTGGGTACTGTCTCTTTGAACTTGGTGGCTGCTTTCACAGATGGGACTTGTGAATCTCAGGTTGCCCATTTGTTCCTTGTTTTTGATGGGAGGCTCACTCTTGGACCTGAGCCACCATGTTGGAAGGAAGCCCCCCAAATTCACATGGGATGGCCACACGAAAGATCTGGTTCTCAACCTCTCTTCAGTGGTTGTTCTTACCCAGAGCCCACTTATAGTCTCAGTCAACAGCCATCAACTACTAGAGACCTGAGGACAGATGCCTCAGTTTCACCTCTTCACCGCTGGATCACCTCAGTTTTCAAATCTTGCAGGACAGTGGTTCTCAACCTTTCTAATGCTGCAACCCTTTAATACAGTTTCTCATGTTGTAGTGAATACCCCCAGCCATAAAATTATTTTCATGATTGTGATTTAAAATTTTGGAGTAAATTGGTGTTCCATTCAGCAATTCATACATTGACTGCAGTCCCCCAGATGTACCAGCACCCTTCCCACTTCTGTCTTCCCTGTATTATTATCATTATTGTTCATCCTCCTTTAAAGCCCTTTCTTGCTTTCAAGAGTTTTTATCAATTAGCAAAATCTGTCCATTTGATTTTTTCATTAAAATTTCATTCTATTCTCATCCTCCATTTTATTTCATTTTCTTTGTGACCATAGGGATGCCCCAGGACCCACCCATGCCCTGGTTTCCTTTTTTTCATTTATCATTTTATTGAGGGCTCATACATTGCTTACCACAATACGTACATACATACACTGTGCCAAGCACCTTGCCATGCATGCTGTCGTCATCATTCTCCAGATCTCTGTTTTTCCACTTGAACCCTTGATATCAGCTTTTCATCCTTTCCCCTCCCACCCTGCTCCCTCCTCCCCCACCAACCCTCGATACTTTATAAATTATTATTATTTCCTCATATCTTCCCTCGCCCACTCTTGCGCTGTCATTCCTCCAGATAGGAAGTTATGTGTAGGTCCTTGTAATTGCCTCCCTCCTCTCTACCTCACCTTCCCTCCACCCATCTGGTAACTCCACTCTCACTGCTGGTCCTGAGGGGTTCATCGGTCCTGGGTTCCCCGTATTGCCAGTTCCCATCTCTACCGGGTTTCCTAACCTATCTGTGCAGAATTGTGTTTGGTCTTCGGAAAGAAAGGGCCGCAGAGATGGGTGGTGGGAGGAGGCACTGTGTGATCCTTGTCCCTGACAGTTTATGAGGGAGCAGCCACAGAGTCACAAGGCTCCCGGAAGGACGGGGTGGTGGTGGAGGAGGGTGGAAACCACCCCCCAGGTAGCAGCCTCACGGCTCAGGTGTGGCGTGTCTGCCCACACAGAGGCAGCCCCCATCCAGCTTGCTACAGCTATTCTCCTGGGGCCTCCCTGGTCCCTGCTCCCTTGGCCAGTAGTGAGGACTCCCCACACAGGGACCTGGGCCTGAGCCCAGACAGTGACGGTGACCCGTGGAGAATGCATCACGCCTGTCAGGGTCATGTTGCTTCGGAGGCTGGGAAACCGATGCCCTGCTGGGAGAGGTGACTTCCCATGAAGATGGATGGGCCTCCCTCTTGACAGTGCTCCAACTGAGAGCCACCAGGGACCCCTCGGAGGCTGAGCGGGGGTAGCTCCTGTTGAATGGCTGGCGGGCCCCAGCCGGGGGTGGACCAGCGGCTGTTGCCTCCTTGGCAGACTGACAAGCCCACTGCTTGGGGAGATAACTGCCGAGTGGTTCATGTGTGTCTTCACACCCGGTGAGGCCCAGGGAGTCAGGTGCCCTGAGAGCAAGGCTTTGCTTCTCCATCTGCTTGTTGGTCAACCTGTTATCTTTTTTGCTTGGACCTCTCTGCTTCTCCTGCCACGGGGTAGGGATCACCCTGCAGACCCACAGACCCGGCTGCCTCCAAGGCTACCCTGCATCTTGACACACTCTTCGGGTCAGAGCAGAAGCTACTCCCTGTGATTTTTTTGGAATTAGATGACCAGCACTTTCTTCTGATGGGCCTTTAGATGACCTTTAACCCCCAATCTTTGGTTGGTGGCCCTGCTCTTGGACCTTGTGTACCCCAGAGAGACACGTCATTAACTCACAGGGAACTAGACACACACACATACACACACACACACACACACACACACACCAATCACACCTAGTTCCTTGGTCTCTACTCTATCATGCCAGCCCTGGGCCCTTCAAAGACAATATGTGTGAAGACCCAGGCACCCCATTAGTCTTACTCCCCCAGGGAATACACAGCCACAGAGGCCTGCGTGATTGACACCGCCCATTGGCTGGTTCCACTGTTAATTCATGCAGAGAGGAATCATTAAATCAGCTCAAATTCATTTATCATTATTCTTTTGTAAAATAAAAAGACACAGCCCAACTCAGCCCCCCTCCCCAGGGCCCAGACGGAGGGTGGGGGCCTGGCTGGGGGAAGAGAGAGAGAGAGAGAGCAGTTACCACGATTTAATTTTTCAAGTCACACTGTTCAAATAAAAATACATTTGTTCGGATGAGATTGCCCTGAAACAACGTTTGCATTGACGGCATGGGGAGTAATCCCATTAAGGCCGCAGCGTATTTTTCATCGGGAGGCAGGGGACTCGGGTGGGTGGGTGGGTGGGTGGGCGGTGAGAGAGTGAGCGAGGGGAGGAGGGCCTGGCAGTGGCCCGCAGCCTCAGACAGCACAGCTCTGCACCCATTTGAGCTCAGGTGTCTGTCCTCCACTCGTTAACCATTTGGTCACCCACTGGGAGATTCACGGTGGTCCTTGGCAGACTGCCTGGGCCACTGGGACTGTCCAGGGTTCTGCTACTGCACGGCAGGTGCCCCCCACCTCCCCACCCTGGACCCTGGACAGCCTGCTGACTACAGGATTGGATGTCTTCACTGTCCTTGGAGGGAAAGGCAGCCTAGGAAGCACTTTGTGTGTGCAGACACATACACACACACCTACATGCATACATATACATGCATGTACAGTATACAGAGACACATATGTAGTATACCTATGTAACTACTTATGCACACATCCGTACTTGTTCATACACTTGAATGTATATCGGTGTCTTTGTATTTGCTGCTGTTCGGTGGCGTCAGGTCAACTCCAAACATCACAACCCCATGTGACAGACTCAGGCTCCCCCCCTCAGAGCATCTTCTCGTCCAGGCAGTGACAGTGGTGAGAGCAGAGCATCCGGCCTTTCATCCTTGGGACTGCTGGATGAGTTCCAGCTACCATCTGGTCTATTAGGAGCCGAGCTCTTGACACAGGAGCCACCAGGACTCCTGAGACTTGTTTATGAATTTGTCTTCTGATGAGACCATGTGGTATGCACGCACCCCCACCCCCCCCCAGGCCCACGCAGACATACCTTCATACCCAGAGTTGTTGCTATAGGCTGTTGAGTGGCTTTTGGCTCACGGTCACACGTTATGACAGAGTAGAAGTGCTTGGCAGACTGTGCTGCTTTGAGTACATGCGCTCTAGTCTGGAGGGGAGTAAGTTACCACTTCTTTTCTCCTGGGGAGCCTCTGGGTGGGTTCTACGGACTGACCTTTTCCTTAGCAGTCCAGCACTTAAACAGTGCACCTTCGGGGCTCCTGACACCGGCCAATGATATCAGAGACAGGGTCATTAGGCAGAATGGACTAGATGCCCCAATAGAAGATGGTCACATCAGGTCACAGAAACGGAGGCTAACTACATCACGACATCACTGCCAAGTAGGATGACTCTGCAGCTGCCACATTCCATCCCTGAGAGCTGTCAAAGGAGCTCATTACATAACTGCCGAGCTGCTCGTGATATAACACGGCCCCACCCAGCTGATTCGTCACTCGGATCATCACAGCCTGTACTGCTCTCATTTCTAACCTCAGGTGCGTGCTGGGAAGGCACAGCATAGTTGGGGAGCAGGTGTGTAACTGCTGTTATAAGTGCACAATGTTGGATAATGAGACATTGATCAGGAAGGAGAAAGCATATGCATGTAGATAGATGCCCTGGTGCTGTCGTGGTTATGAGTTGGACTGTAACCCACTTGGGTCCTGAGTTCAAAAACCACCAGCAGCTCCACGATATAAAGACTGGATTTTCTAGTCCTGTAAGTGGTTACAGTCTTGGAAACCCACAGGGCAGTTCACTAGGACTCAGCATTGACAAGGATAGCAGTGAGTGTTGGTCATATATGTGTGTGTGTGCAAACACATGAGTATATATATATATGTGTGTGTGTGTGTTTGTGTGTGCGTGTGTGTGTGTGTGTATATATATATATATATATATATATATACACTCAAACATAACAATTGTGAGGATGTGATGCTGTGAGGGTAACTCAGGACTGAGTAGTATTTCCTTCCGTTGTTCATAAGGAACTAAAACAATGACACCTAAGGAAAGCAGCTATATATATTTGTGTCAGTCCAGGTAGACTAGAGGAACAAATTTCATGGACACGCATATAGATATAAGGAAAAGATTTATATACAAGAGGAACAGGACATTGAGCCCAGTCCAGTTCAAAGTCGTAAGTCCGAGATTAACCCATATGTTAGAAATCAGTCTATAAAGTCTCCTTCTGACTCACAAAGTCACAGGTCAGTGGGTGCAGAATCCTGGCACTGGCAGGGGTCTCCACATGGCTCCTCGCTTCCAGGGCTCAGGGTCTACCAACAGCAGAAGCAACTCATCACTGGGAGAGCTCTCCATGTGGCCACCCCAGCTTCAGAGGTCTGGCTCCATCAGGGCAAAGCCGTGTGGTCTCTCCGCCGGCTCTTCCAGCTTCTCAGATGCCGCCATCTTGTCTTATCCATGATTCATCATCTCTCGGAACTAACTCCCAATAACCACGGAGATAGCTTACCATCTCCACGAGGGAAATATCATGAGATTTCCCAGACGTCTCAGGAGAAAGCCATGCCCACACAGAGGCCTCATTGGCTACTCAATGACCATCTCCAGATTAACAGGCTAGACTCCACCCCTACATCTCAATCATAAAATTAACAGAAGCACATGACTGACACAATATTATAGACATAGATGTACACATATACATCTGTGTATCTATATCAATGTGTGTGTGTATCTTAGTGGCATTGTGGGTTAGGTGTTGGGCTGCTCATTGCAAGGCTGGTGGTTCAAACCCACCAGCTTCTCTGTGGGAGAACAATGAGGTTGTCTGCTCCTGGCTAAGATTTATAGGCTTAGAGACCCTAAATGGGATTGTTGTGAGCTAGAATTGACTGGATGACAGTGGGTTTGGAAATAACTATCTATCTATCTATATACACACAGACGGGTCATAAAAATATCGCTACAAAGTCATAGAACCCTCCATTAGCTAAAAACATTTAAAAGGTGAAGCAATCATTTCCCAGCATATCCTTCATCTTGGCCAAGTGACTTCTAAAGGCAACATTTCCATCTCTCTAATCCAGTGATTCTCAACCTTCCTAATGCCGTGACCCATTCGTTACAGTTCCTCATGTTGTGGTGACCCCAACTGTAAAATTATTTTTGTTGCTACTTCATCACTGTAATTTTGCTAATGTTATGAATTGTCATGTAAATATCTGATACGCATGTAAATATCTGTATTAGGTGACCCCTGTGAAAGAGTTGTTTGACCCCCATAGGGGTCGCAACCTACAGATTGAGAACCACTGCTCTGAACCCTCCCTGAAACATTCTCTGCTCTTCAATGTACAGAAACCACATCCAAAAGGCAATTCTGGCATCCATGAGGGACTCAAAGGGTATTCCTTTGAAATGTTCTTTGAGTTTGGGAAACAAAAACGTCTCAAGGGGCAAAGTCAGGGTTGGAGGTGGATGGGTCAGGTTTCCTAGAGAAATTCTCCCAGGACAGTCCTTGCTACTATTAGAGAGTGAGCTGAAGCTTTGTAGTGATGGGGAAACATGTCTTGGTTGGTACCAACCTCCTATCCTTTCTCCCACCAGTGCAACTTTCAGTCTTCATAATACTTCTGCCTAATAAGCAACTATACATGTACCCACTATTGTGAGGCCCTCCTTGTTTTATGTTGATGTGTCTTAATCTGGTGGGTTTGGGTCTACCACTGCCAATGAATAGGCAAAATTTTGCCTTATCACCAGCCCCCATTGTTTGTGTACATAGTGTCCAGGCACTTAAGAGTTTAATTTGTTCAAGTCGACAATTCATGCATTGTGATTCCTAGCTGCCTCACATAATTTTCTGTTTTGCAACTTTGTTTTAAACTCTCTACCATTGGTTAAATTAGTGACACTACCAGTATAACTATGTTCTCTAACATAAAATGGCAATGACGTCTCTAAGGTAAATCAGAGACCTATGTAAACCACAGATGGACAAGTGGATTTGGGGTTCACATTTACTTCTAGCCCCAATCCAAGAACAAGTAGTTGTTATGGCATGGTGCTGCCAGATACTCACCCTCCTGGAGTGATCATTGAACATATGGGTGTTACAGAAAAATGTGGTGAAGAAACTAGAGGACGCTTGACTAGCAGAGAAGCTGAGGTCTTACAGGCTTGTCTCCAAACAAACATTCATCTAAGCAAGACGTCAACTATGTCCACATGTTATGTCCACACCAGACTATGTGATCCAAGGATTATAAATAACTTAACCCCAATCCAGAGGAGGGAATGGTATCAGAGTATAAATTCTGAACACCTAGTGTGTAGATGGCTGTAGATCACAATGGAAGTCCAAAATCCATTTGCAGGGTCCACACAGAGATTAAGACTCTGACTATAATCAAGGGACATGAACAGCCTTGTATGAGAAAGAGATCATTGTAAAGAAGATCATGATCAATAAAATTAGGTTAAGACATATTATCATATTTGAGCTCCCTTTAGAGTCATTTAAAAGTTGTTTCAGTTAAAAAAAAAGTGAAGGGGAAATACACATGGAGTAAACCTTCAGTGAATCCCCTCTGACCACAGAGCAGGGATGGGAGTAGCCGGGTTGTCATGCAGAGGACATTGGAGAGTGGGTCTCGACAGGTGCAGTTAATGAAAATGCCACACCTTTTCATCTGATCTCCCTTTTGACCCATGTTAAAGCTGTTCTAGTTTTCAATGTTTTCCACTTTCTTTTCTATGGAAGCTTGTCTCTATTTTCTTTTGTGATTGCTGCTAATTTTTTTTTTCATCTGGGGCATGTTTCCTATATATAGGGAAATCAATAGAGACAGCGACTGCATTCATGCGGGGAGCTAACCATAACAAGCACGAGAAAGAAGGAAATGTTATAGGAGTGACAGTGGCGATGCGCGTACCACTTTTCTTGATATGATTGAAGAATTGAATCGTACACTGAGTAGGGTTTGCACCCACAAAACTGTTGAGAGAGAAAGATAAAGTGGGAGGATAAGCATTGGTGATATTTCTGATGGGACAGGTGATCTGTGGGGTGGTCCCCTTGAGTGGGGTTAGAGGGTCAATGGAGTGGGTAAGGGGAAAAAAATCTTGCTCATGTTACGCATTTATTGGTTCATCATGAATTGAACCCTCATAGGCGACACGGTCTCCTTGAGACTACTCAATTGAAAACTATATGTACAGGAATTCCATGGTCCTAGCCCCCGCTGGTCAAAGAGCCAATGCATTTATACTATGGCATTGGAGAAAAATGCAGAAAGTCTCACTGATGACCAAAAGAATGGGTGCCTTTGTCTTGGAAAAAGCACCGCCAGCATGGGAACCCCTGATCTTGCTGTCAGCACCCCACCTTTGTCTAGTCCAGTGTGCTCCAGGGCCCCTGCCTATGTATACGCAGGCACACACACAATTATCCACACATGGGTACACGCATGCTCCACCGCTCTCTCTCAGACACACACCCACACACACGTCTGTCAGAAGGTTGAGGTGGGCAATGAGTCTGAGGAATAAAGTATAAAGTTCACCTGCCTTTTGTGGCGTGCTCACAATGCACGGGAAACCTCAGCTGCCTGAGCTCCTGCCCTCCACACACTATAAGATATGGACGCACAAGGCAGTGCTGTGTCCATTTCGCAGATAGGTGACAGAGCCCGTCCCCCCACAGAGTTGCCACTAGTACACTTAGGTCTCTTTCCTCCCTCAAGCTCCAGTTTTCCATCTGGGTCAGATGGAGTCAGTGGGTGACCCTTAGTTGGTCTTTGAGGTCCTCCTGAGGTGTCTCCTGTTCTCAGGTTCTCCATCCTCCATCTTGTGGGATGAACAGGCCCTGGGATCATCAGGCAGGTACCCGGGGTACATCTCTTCCCCATCAAATGCAGCAGGCTCTGTTTTCTCACCCCTGCTTCCCCAGGCGCAGTCACCAATCACCGCCACCTCGGGTTGCCTGAGACTATAGCACGTGATTGTGGCTCAGGTCTTCAGGGCAGAAGCCTAAACTCCAGGTATTGGCAGGCCTGTGTCCCCTCCAGCAACATGAGTGGAGAACTCGATCCTGGCTTCCTCCAGCTTCCAGTGGCTCCTGGGCTTGCGGTGACACCGCTCTCCTCCCTGCCTCCATCTTCACCTGGCCATCTCTCGGTCTGCTCTCTCCCCTACACCCCGCCTGCCCAGGATGAGCTCATCTTGAGATCCTGTATTGTGTGACAGCCATCGGTGACCACAGGTCCCCAGGGCTGGTTGACTCTGCCCTCCTGTGTATGTGGGTCATTGTCGCTGTCAATTGCTGTCCTGTCAGCCCGCAATCCCTCCCCAGAACAAAACGCCGCCAGGTCCTGGGATGGATGCGATTGTTGGGATCTTTCACGGGCAGATTTGGAGATGTGCTTCGCCAGGTCTTTCCTCCAGTTCATGGCGGTCTGGAAGCTCAACATCAAAGCGACACACGTGCCTCTCGTGATAGGGGTACATGGAGGAGGAAATGAACCCAGGCCTCCCACATCAGAGGTGAAAATGCTACCACGGAAACCGTCGCTGTCGCTGGCCTCTTTGAGAGACAATGAAATCCAGACTCAGAGGGACCAGGGAACCATGCCAAAGCCACAGAGTTCTCTCATGGCAGAGTTGGGAGAAGTGTCTTAGGCCCTGGCCGAGGGGCCCAGGTTGAACTGGGGCCCTGTGGAAACTCTCCATTCCACTTCCGATGACCTCAGGCGTGTACACAGAGGGTTGGGCACGTCACCCAAGGCCACATTGGCTGTATTCAAACACTCCTCCCCAGGGAGGGCGGACTACACAGAGCCTCATTTGATTCCAACAAATCGAAGACAAGTGGAGCTGTCTCCACTCTGAGACCCTCCTCCTGCTCCTCCTGTGGAGACTGGGACAGCTGCTAGGACCCTTTCCCACCCCCACCCCCTTCCAAGCAAAAGGAAGCGGGGCAGGATTTCTACACACTTTTTTTGGCTCCCAAAGAGGACAAGGACCATGTAGCCTCCCTGTCCCTTTATTGTTTTTAATTAGCGGCCTGGTGACCTGGCAGTCGCTTTGATGCCCGTCCAGCGCCAGCCTTTGAAGTGTGGACACCGTCAGCCTATGAAACAAGGGTCAGCAGACTGTCGATACCATCGTCCCGCAGGCTGGCGGTGCAGGCTGGATGCTGACCCATGGTGAAATGATTGAGCCATCTGTCCACGCCCCTGCTGGCCAAAGTGTCGGTGGCATGTGGCATGCTGGCTGGAGGTGAGGTGACAGTGTCGAGGCCTTGGGCGGCTAACTTCAAATAAAGGTCCAGTGCAGCAAACAAGAGGGAGAGAGCAGCAAGGGCTCCGTCCAAGGCAAACAGACCACAGCAAAAGCAAAGGACGGTGGTAAGTCAACATGTCAGGATCAGAGGAGGGTCTCTGGGTGCCCAGGGGATGGGGAGACTGAGGGCAGCCCTGTCTGTACTACTGACTTCTGGACTCTCCCCTAAATCATTGTCATAGGTCACAATGCAAGCAGAGACAAAGACACAGGGCTTGAGCCAGCTGAAATACACATGTACATTAACTGACCTTTTACAGTGACTTGAAAGTGTACCCAAGTGGCCAGGGGATGCACGAGTAGAGGTATACTGACTGCAGTATACTAGTATTGACTGAGCATCAATTATGGGTCTGTCGTATTATAGTTGCTGGGGATAATTAGAGTCAATGAAGCAGATAAAACCTGTAGCCCTCATAAAGCTTTCCAGGGAATGGAAACAGATTTTCAAAAAGATAATTAAGGGGTCTGTGTTGCAGGCAGGTGCTCTTGGATCGGGTCCTACACACAGTGATCTTACATATAACAGAAAGAAACATTGCCGAGTCCTGTGCTGTCCTCACAATTATGATGTTTGAACCTCTGGTTGCATCCACTGTGTCAGTGTATTACCAAAGACCTTCCTCTTTTTGATAACCCTCTTCTTTATCATGCATGCTATCCTTCTCCAGGGACTGGTGCCTCCTGATCACATGCCCAAAGTACGTGAGAGGAAGTCTTTATCATTCTTGCTCCGAAGGGCTGTGCTTCTGGCTGTACCTGTTCCAAGACAGATTTGTTCATTCTTTTAGCAGTCCAAATACCAAGGGTCATATCATATGTTGAAATGGGAAAATGGAGCCCTGGTTGAGCTTCTAGGAGTTTTTTGGTTTGGAGTGTTGGAATCTGTTAAAAGATACTGTAAGAAAACATGAAAGAAAGGAAAGAGATAAGGACTTGGGAAGCAGTTTGTCATTGTACATGAGGTGCGTAGGGGTTATCTAGGAGAAGATAACATCTGCATAAACCTTGAAGGAAGTGATATACATATATGTATGTGTCTCTCTCTCTATATATATGATTTTGCTTTCTGAAATGGAGGAGGTCTTGAAGCACTCCCTGATGAAAATCAAGGATGATAGCCTTCAGCTTGGATTGTAACTGTGTAAAGAAAGCAAAAGCCTCACCACTGGACCCACGGGTTAACATCATGACACGTAGAGAAAAGAATGAAGTTGTTAAGGATTTCATCTTTCACGGATCCTCGAGGAAGTCGCGTGGAATGAACAGTGAAGAGACGAAACAGTGAATCGCCGTGGGTAAATCAGCTGCCTAAGATCTCTTTAAAGTGTTGAAAAGCAAGGATGTTACTTTCAAGACTAAGGTATACCTGACTCAAGCCGTAAGATTTTCAACCACGTCATCTGTTTGGGGTATGTTGGACTCTGAATAAGGAAGACCAAGAAGAATTCATGCATTCGAATGATAGTGCAGGACAAGGATACCGAAAGTGTTATGAACTGCCGGGAGAATAAACAAACATGTCTTAGAAGAAGTACACCCAGAATTCTCCTTCGAGGCACGAATGGCAAGACTTCATCTCATGTATTAGGGAAATGTTGTCAGGAGATC
>PVJH01022549.1:0-36429 GCA_004026705.1 Nesogale talazaci
GTTCTGTGGCATTTTTTAAAAGTCCTGATTTTTGGGAAGAATGCACGACAAGCAAGGGAATGGTGGGAGACTCGGAAGGGAATATACCCCCTCTCTCCCCACCCCCACCCCATCAATGGTGTCCTGCTTTACCAATGTTAAAATCTGGTCACTTTACCCAACAGCCTTTTACACACGTCTTTTACTGTTACTGATGAGCCTCACTCAAATCATTTCTGCCACTGCTCTTCATTCTTCATCTTATAGGTTTCCTGATTCTGCCTTTCGTTGTATTTCCCACAGTTTTCTTGCTTCCTCATCACTCATTTATATATATATATATATATATACACATATATACACATATATCTATTACTATGGACTCACACATTCTTTTTTTAATTTTTAATTAAAAATCATTTTATTCGGGGCTCGTACATCATTTTTCGCAATACATAAATAAACAAACTGTGCCAAGCACCTTCACATGTTTGTTGCTGTCATCATTCTCCAAGCATCTACCTTTCCCCCTTGAGCCCTTTATTCAGTTTTTCCATCCTTTCCCCTCTTCCCCTGCTCTCCCCTCCCCACCAACCACCTTCAATGCTTTATACATTATTATTATTCTGTCATATCTTACACTTCCCGACCTCTCCCCCAACCCACACCCCTGATGCCCATCCTTCAAATAGGAGCTTATGTGTATATCCTTGCAGTTGGTTCCGTCTCTCCACCCCACCTTCTCTCCACCCTTCTAGCAGCTCCAATCTAACTACTGGCCCGAAGGGGCTCATCCATCTTGGTTTCCCCATATCTCCAGCTCCCCTCTCCACCAGTGTACCCTCTGGATTTGTAAGGTAGTGTTGGGACCATGATGGTTGTGGGGAGGAAGGCTTCAGTAACTAGAGGAAACTTGTATGCGTCTTCACTGCCCGGCTGCACCTTGACTGATCTGTCTCCTCCCTGTGACTCCCTTCTAAAGAGGTGACCAATTACCCACCAGTGGGCCACCCTGCTCTCCCCCCTCATTCGTGATGATGTGATTCTTATTCTTTGATGCTCGATACCTGCTCCCTTTGGCCCCTCTTGATCACACAGGCTGGTGTGCTTCTTCCATGTGGGCTTTGCTGTTTCTGCGCTGAATGGTGACTCGTTTCTCTTCAAATCTTTGAGACTCCAGACATTCAATCATTTGGTAGCTGGGCACCATTGTTTCTTCTACTCTGTTTGCCTCTGTATCCATTTGTCTTCAGCGATTGAATCGGGAGTCAATTGGTCCATTGATTTTGATTTTTGTTCTTTGATGCTTGATACCTGATTGTTTCAGCACCTCGTGATCACACAGGCAAGTGAGCTTCTTTTATGGTGGGTTTTGTTACTCCTGAGCTAGATAGCTGCTTGTTTATGCTCAAGTTTTTAAGATCCCAAATGCTATATCTTTTAATAGCTTGGCACCATCAGCTTTCTTCACCACTCTTGCTCATGCACCCACATGTCCTCAGTGGGCACCTTGGGGATGTGTGCACACAGTGATATGTGTCCCCCCCACCCCCTCCCATTTGATGGCTATTGCCTAGACCTTTCACCACCTTGTTGCCACGCTGGCTGTTGTGCTTCTTCTGTGTGGATGTGGTCTCTTCTCAGGTAAATGGTCTATTCTTTATCTTCTGGATTATAAGACTCCAGACAATATATCTTTTGATGGCTGAGCACCGTCAGCTTTCTTCACCACCTCTGTTTATGCACCCATTTTACTTCAGTGATCGTGTTGGGCCAGTGAGCCTCAGGACTCACACATTCTTTAAAGAACCAGAACAGGCATATCTTGGTGTGTACTCATGCGCTACCATCTTTCCTCGTTTGGTGGTCAGGGGACTCCAAAACTGGTCAATGAGAAACACTCTGAGTTGGCTACTGAGTTCTTTTCCCATGAATCTATCTGTCTCTGCACACTTCCTCTCTGGCTCAAGTGCCTCTCCTAACTTTCCAGGAACATGTCTCTTCCCAAGACCCCAAGTTTTGTCCATCACTTCTCTACTGCCTATACCCAGATGCTACCACAAGCAAGGCCCTTCCATCCCCCCAGGAGGGTACCACCCTAACACTTGACCAGCTTCCTGGTGTTTCCCCAACCCTACCTACTCTGGGTCACCCCTATGTCTGCTCCTGGCCGAAGAGACTTGCCTGTTTTATTCCCCTTTGGATCCCCAGTGTGTGGGGGATGTGAAGTGATGAAGAAATGACTTGTTGAATCAATGAATGGATGCGTGTACTCCTCTCTCCAGCCCACGCCAGGCTCCTCTGCATTAGCAGCTACGAAATCTTTTCTATTTCTTATCACCGTGATGATTCAGACTGCAAGGGTGCCTAGTCATCCGTAGCAATTTGCTCCCACTTGTTCCCCTGCCTTGAGATTCTGGTGGCTCTTGAAACTGTTACTAATAATGAATCTCTAATAAGCCTTGCTGTAAGGCATCTGGCACTGATGTGGGAAGCATTTGTGATGCTTCTCCTCACCAAAGGGCTGGCTTTTTAAGAGATGACAAGTGAGACACTTGACTGTGTTTGGCTTCCTTGCATGTAATCTCATACCAGGAACTAAAGCAAAGAGTGGAATGAGGGTTTGTTTTTCTCAATGACTGAACAGTCACTTGTTCTGGGCATAATGTTTTAAAATCCTTCATCGGACTCTCAAAGTGTAAGAGCTAGAGATTCTGAAAAAAAAATTTGGAATGAAAAGCATGAAGAAGAGATTCAGGCCAGGGATTGTATATTCGCACTGCCTGTGCTGTATGTATGCAACGATTGGCTAGTGATCCCAAAGATCTATCAAGTCCAAAGTGGCCATCAAGTTACCCCTGACTCATAATGTCCCTCCAGGACAGGGTAGACCTTTTCCTGTGAGTTTCTGAGACCGTGACTCTCCACAGAGTAGAAAGCCTCATCTTGTTCGTGCAGAACAGCTGGTGGTTTTGAACTTCTGACCTTGACATTTAACAGCCCAATACATTATCCACTCTGAAAGGGCTCCAAAGATATAAAGTCTTAATTCCTAGTTCCTATGAATGTTATCTCAGTTTTTGTAAAAAGTCCTTGCAGATGTAACTAAATCAAGGACTTTTAAAATGAGGTTATCGTGGAGTATCTGAATGAATCCTGAATCTCATCACAAACACTCTTTTAAAGGGAATTGGACACAGAGAAGCTGGACGAATTAAAGGACAGATTCTCTCCAGAGCCTCCTGAGGAAGCTCAGCCCTTTCAACACCTTGCGTTTTTGCCCAGGGGTATCTGGGTTGGGACTTCTGGACTGCAGACATTAAGCTTCTTCGGATAGTCTCTGGTCAGTGTCCTGTAGATATTGTTAGAAAATCTTATGGATTTTTTAAAAGGAAACCAGAGTTTTGAAGCTCTGCTGACCCAGTAGCGCACAACTCATTGATGTGTGTCTGTGAGCATAAGGGTATACATGAATGATGTGTCAAAAGTTTGTTGAAAATCCCATAATTTTCCTACTCCCTTTTTCCACAAACATTCTGTAGCTCCAGTGTATAGAGACAACTCAGAACTATTTGCAGATCTTGCTGTCGACTATTTTTATATATCTGATCAAATTATACAGAATAGTTCTGAATGTTGTCAACTTTAATCTATCAAGTGAAAATCATTGTAATGTACCACTTATGCTGGTAAAATTTTGTGCATATCAGTTATTTGAGGTGAAATAAATACTTTCTTTTGTGTGTGTGTGTGTGTGTGTGTGTGTGTGTCATCACTGCCATGGTGGGAGTAGGAAGAAATAACTACTTCTAACATCAAGCTATTTACGGAACATAATTCTATTTGAGTGCGAGAAAATACTTCATGAATTCTGAGTAGCCAGGGTCAAATAGCTGTCTCTTACAGCACTTCAAATTTCTGGCAGAGGTAAGTGATTGTGGTCATTAAGATTTTGTGCCAGCTTGGCTTGAACAAAATTCTCAGTGATTTGCCAGTTAAGACCAAAGGGTGGTCTGCTTCCAATATAGGTAGATATTGTGGAAAAGCCTGCTTGCTTTTGGCCATGACCGAATCCTGATTCTGGCTCATTGCCTCTGGTTCTTTGGACTTGAGGCAATGACTACTGGCAATATTGCCTGCCAACCCTCAGAGTCATCAGCAGTTTACTATTTTACCTACCAAATTGGGATTCATTCCTCTCTGTAGCCACAAGACTGAACTTCTGACCTTGAACTCATTTGCCTCTGCTGCCAAAAGTCTGTTCAGGCCAATCATGAGTTCATCAGCCCCTGAAGTTAAACATAAGTTAGGGGAAGCCACCAGCCCAATAGCTAACCCACAGACTTGGAATTTAGCTCCCTAACTGTGTGAGTCATTTCCTCCATGTAAGACCTTATTCTATTACATATGTGCACCTCACTGGCTCTGTTTCTTTTGAGAATCCAGGGCTCTAAGTGCCAAGGGGTAGCTCAATGTACAAAAAGCAGCAGTTATAACACTAGTACATGCTGTAACCTCACGCCTGTCCATTTATTCATAGTTTGCCCCCTTTTCTTTGATAAATGATTTATGTGGTGTGCAGCACAAACACATTGTGGTATTCAAAGTAGATAAAATAAATATAAGTGAGAGTTCAATCTTTCTCAATATTATTTACTTATTTTTTGGCATCACTGCCCTCTGGTGGGAATAGGAGGCCCAGCCTTGCTCCTGGAGAGCTGCTACTGGATTTGAACCACCAGCCCTGTGGGCCACAGTCACGCAACACAGCTCTAAACTTGCTCAATTCAGTTTTCCCCTTTTCTGTTCAGATGGGCACCTACCTCTTAGTATAGTTATGACAGGTTTACACCCCTCATTGTGATGCTACCAATAATTTGTTATGAAGTCAAGAAAAACTGAGGTAAGCTTCTTTCTGTTACTATTTGCTTTCACCCAAGATTTGTCTGACATTAGCAATGATAACCCTTGCTCCTCATGCCCTCCTGAATTTGGCTTGGATTTCTAGCTGTTTTCTACCCATTTACTGCTATAACTATTTTATAATCTTCAGCAAAATTTTCCTTGCATGTGATAGTAATGATATTATTAAATAATTTTCACATTCTGTTTGGATTACTTTTTTTTTAACATGGGCAAAAATATCCCCTGCAGTCACTTGGCTAGACAGCTGGTTCCCAGATTTCTTGGCACAGAGGAATGAGTCCTCACAGTATTGTTTCCATTCATTAAAACTCCTCTATTGCTATTCCATACGTTTTGGAGCCTTTTCAGTGTATAATGGCAATGCAGTGGACTTTGAACTATAAGGTTGGCAGTTGTACGCTGCCAGCTACTTCAAGGAGAAAGGCAGGGCTTTCCTCTCCCATGAAGAGTTAGTCTTTGGGGGGAGAAGGAAGTGGGGTGAAGGAGTGGTGAGCAAACAATGCCATAGGCAGAGGAACAACAAGGGAATTAAAATTAACAAGGAGGACACAGAGATCCCTGGGGGATCAACAGATGAAGTAACAGCCATCAAGCTGGGAGGAATTGCTAAGAGATGGAAGTAGGGGAGTGTTATGATGAGATAAGAGGAAAGGAAAAGGAAACAAGAACCATGTAGGAAGCATAGGTGTGTACATATGTAAGTATATTAGTTCATAAAACTAAAGGTGCTGGGTTAGGTACTTATATTTATATGGCAATATTCTGAGGTAGAAGACAACCTTTGGCTCTCTGCTCATGCTAGCCCTCAATGTAGAACACTTTGATCTAGCATCCTGGCATTCTGTGATGCCCATTCTCCTGGCATGATTGCTGAAGACAGAAATGAGTGCACAAGCAAATGTGATGTTTCCCAACTATCAAAAGATACGGTGTCTGGGATCTTAAAAGCTTGGTGTTAAAAAAGCAGCCATCTAGCACAAAAGCAACAAGTCCCCATGGAAGAAGCACACCAACTTGTGTCATCATGAGGTGTCACCAGAACCGGGTAACAGGCATCAGAAGACACAAAACAAACAAATAAACATATTGCTGTGAAAGAGGAGGGTTAGGACAGAGACCCAATGTCCATCTATTGACAATGTGACATCCTGTCACAGGGATGAGTCAATCAGGGTGCAGTAAAGCACCAATGAAGGACACATTGTTCCTCTGGTTCCTTGAGGCTTCCTCATCCCCCACTATCATGACCCTAATATTACTTTTCACTGAGGGCCAGAAAGCGCATGTGCACAAGTACAGCTAAAAGATAAAAGCCCATGATACACAGAATCCTGGAACAGGAATGGGAGTAGCAATTCCAGAAGGGTCAAAGGAAGGTGGACAGAGGAGGGGAAGAGGGGGAGCTAATCATGATGATCAGCACATAACCATATACACATCCTCTTCCAGGTGGACGCACAACAGAAACTGGGGAGAAAGGAAGACAGTGGTCAGTGTAAGATAGGAAAATGTTAATAATTTATAACTTATCAAGGGGTTATGAGGGTGGAGTGAGGAGGGAAGGTAAAAAGAGGAGCTGATACCAAGGGCTCGATGGAAAGTAAATGTCTAGAAAATAATGATGGCAACACATATACAAATATGCTTGATACAATTGATGGATGGATTGTTACAAAAGCTTTAGGAGCCCCCAATAAAATGATCTTTTAATTTAAAAAAGAGACAAGTATAGAAGGAAATTGATCGGTTTAATTTTAATAAATAAAGTCGATTAGATACTATCTTTATCATTTTAAGGTGGGGAACTTTAACTGCTTAATGATGGCAAAATATGGCATGTTGTTGAAAATGCCTTAGCACTAAAAATGAGAAAAAGATTATGAAACAAACCAAAAAAAGAGTTAGTCTTGGGAATCATAGGGCTAGTTCTGCCCTATGAGGTTTGCTGTGAACCTGCATTGAGTCAGTGGCAGTGACTTTGGTTTGGGTGAGGTTGCGTGTGTGTGTGTGTGTGTGTGTGTGTGTGTATTCGTGTGTGTGTTCCGGTGCCTTTAGTGCTTCACAGCATACACATCTTTCTTCAATATCATCATTTCTTGATGGTTGTAATGGTTGACAAGCCAGATTTTGGACTACGTTATTTCTCATCAACCCAAAACAACTTACTGGGTAATAGAATCGATACTCTCCAGGAATCGCAAATTTAGGAATGCATTCTTATTTTTATTTTTATTTTATATTTTTTTGACATCACTGCCCTTAGGTGCTCATGGGAACTACCCAGCCCTCCTCCTGCATTCCTA
Source organism: Nesogale talazaci (assembly GCA_004026705.1). Classification (NCBI taxonomy): domain Eukaryota; kingdom Metazoa; phylum Chordata; class Mammalia; order Afrosoricida; family Tenrecidae; genus Nesogale; species Nesogale talazaci. The sequence goes on from PVJH01022549.1 coordinate 7,209, forward strand.
TTTTTAGAAGCACCAAAAGCTTCCACATTTGGGGGGGATGGGTAGAAGAGGTGGCTTTGCTCAGTGGTGCAATCTTATATTGGGGGGGGGGGGGACGCGGAATTTGCAAAGTTTTAAAATTTGCTCCATGTCTCAACTTTTGACATATGAAATGCCCATTTTCATATATTATCACCAACTTCACCCACATGTGAACCACGGTGTCAGTGTGTGTGTATGAAGGGGCCTGTGCATATTCAGCTCCTCCATACTTGTCTTGACTAAAGGAAAAATAAGCTGATTCTCACAAGGTTTTGCCAATGTTCCCCACTTGGAGTGGAGAGTGGCGCAGAGATGTAGTCGAGAGATAGGGACGTGTCCAGACATCGTTTTCCTACACGAATAGGGAAAAAGCATCACAAGAGGGTATTTAAGTATGACAGAGAATTTTTGTGATTTATCAACATGTGTCTATCTGAAGACATCCTGACAAACTGCTGGAATCTTCTGTTGATACTTAGGGAGTGCTATCAAGCCTTCCTTAAAAAAAATCGACAGCAAAAAAAAACAACTTAAAGAGCTGACATTAGGCACAAAACTTGTGTTCCCCTCGAGAATGTCATATTGCAGCAAAAGCCCAGACCCAGTGCTGTCTTGGCTTCATTAAAGCAGCTTGCTCTGACAGGCTGTGTTCTCCCAGCAGAGATTTTGGCAGCGGGCATCAGCCATGGTTCGTGTGCCTTCCAGCTCGCAGGAACTGATTTGACTATAGTTTAGGGAGCGTATGACTTCACCCTCACTAATGTGTCTTTCTGCAGTTTGTCCCAAGGAGGGCTCATTTCCTATATCAATGTAAAGGATGCTAAATTGTGCCTCTGGGGCCGACGCTCCCTTTTGTGGGGGAGTTAGAGCTTTTCTTTAGCGTCTGGCATCTGTATTACACTTTCATTTAGGGAACGTGGCTGAGTGTTGCTCTGACCTAGCTGAATTCACACCTTAGGGTCAGATCTGCGGCTGGAGGGCTCTCCCCTTCACTTCCGGTGAAGGGTTGTTTTGTTTCTTTGTGTGCCCTTTTGTCTGTTTTCAACTTTCTGGTTTCTTACTCAGAGGATCTTAAATGGCGAGTTTCTACTGCACAGCCGCATTGCTGGGTGAGATCTGGGGTCAAAACCAATGTGTAGAGTGAGTCTGCTTGGAGGCCTCAGTGGGTGTTCCTTATCTCTGTGTGTGGCTGCTTCTCCGTGATCACAGATGGTCTTGGGCTAGGTTTGTTCCAGAAAGCAGAATGCATGACTGCTTCTGATCACTTCCCTCATTTTGCCAGGCCAGGGCAAAGGAGGCCAGTTTAAAGGTAAACAGACATTAAGCTATTTGATTCAATAGATCTAGCTTCCCTGAGAGTTTTTAAAAATTTTTTCCCTTTTAATATATATTTTATTGGGGGCTCTTACAGCTCTTATAACAGTCAATATGTCATTTGTATTAAGCATATTTATACATGTTTCCACATTCATTTCCAAAGATTTTCTACTTAAGCTCCTCTTTCCCCCTTTCCTCTGCTTTTTTTAATTCCAGCTCCCCATACTTGCCCTCCCCCCTCTCCTCCCCCATGAATACCTAATAATTTACAAATTGTTATTACCTCTTCATATTGTACACTGTTCGATGTGTCACCTCACCCCTCCCCCTGTTGTCCACACCTCAGAGGGAAGGTCACATGTAGATCCTTGAAATTAGTTCCCCCTTTCTACTCCACCATCCCTCCACCCTCCCAGTATCACCACTCCCCCCACTAGTCCCAACTTTTTAATTTATTTTTTAATCATTTTATTGGGGGCTTATACAACTCCCATCACGATGAACACATACATGCATTGTACGCAGACCACATTTGTACATTTGTTGCCATCATCATTCTCGAATCATCCTCCTTTTACTTAGGCCTTTGATATCAGCTACCCATATCTTTCCTCCCTCCTCACACCACCTCCCTCATGAATGCTTAATAGTTTGCAAATTATCATTATTTTGTCATATCGTACACTGTTTGATGTGTCCCTTCACCCACTTCCCTGTTTTTCATTCCCCAGAGAGGAGGTTATATGTCGATGCCTGTAATTGGTTCCCCCTTTCTACTCCACTTCCCCTCCACCTTCCTGGTATCCCCACTCTCACCACTGGTCCTGAAGAGAACATCTGTCCTGAGTTCCCCATGTTTTTGGCTCCAGTGTACACCCCCTAGCCTACCTGGATTTGTAAGGTAGATTTGGGATTATGATAGTGGGTGGGTGGAAGCATTTAAGAACTAGAGAATAGTTGCATGTTTTATTGTGGCTGCAATGTACCTTGACTGGCTCATCTCCTCCCTGCAACCCGTCTGTAAGGGGATGTCGCCTCACCTACTGATGGGCTTTGGGTCCCAAATCTGTACTCCCCCTCATTTATAATGATATATATTTTTTGCTCTCTGATGCTGGATACCTGATCCCTTTGACACCTCATGGTCACACAGGCTGGTGTGCTTCTTCCATGTGAGCTTTGTAGCTTCTGAGCTAGATGGCCATTGTTTACTTTCAGACCATTAAGACCCCAGATGCTATAGCTTTTGATAGCCAGGCACCATCAGCTTACTTCACCGCATTTGCTTATGCACACACTTGTCATCAGCGATCATGTCAATGAGGTGGGCACGTAATGTTATGATTTTTAGTTCTTTAAATCCCGATAAATGATCTCTTCAACACCTCGTGGTCCTTCAGGCTGGTGTGCTTCTTCCATAGGGGCTTTGTTGCTTCTGAGCTAGATGGACACTTGTTTACTTTCAAGCTTTTAAGACCTCAGATCCCATATCTTTTGAGAGCTAGGAACCACCAACTTTTTTCACCAATTTTGCTTCTGCACACATTTGTCTTCAGTGATTGTGTCATGAAGGTGAGCATCATGGAATGCCAATTTAATAAAACAAAGTATTCTTGCATCGAGGAGGTACTTGAGTGGAGGTCCAATGCCCATCTGCTGTCTTAATACTAACCCTAATATATACACATAGATATTTCCAATCGTCATATATAAATATATTCATCTAAGTACATGCCTGTATTTAGATCTCTATAAATGCTCTTTACTTCCCTCCCCCTCCCAGTTCTTTCCTCTATTTCCTTTTACTTTCCTCTTATCCCACTGTCATGCTCAGGCTTCATTTGGGTTTCAGCATTTTCTCTGTTATATTATTCTTAATTAATCCCTATCAGGCCTCTCACATCCACCTTATCACTGATTTTGAATCACTTGTTGTTCCCTTATCCCTGGCTTGGTCAACTCCACCTCCTTTCCTCTACCTCCCCATCTCCCATGTCCCTCAGGGACCATCAGTCCCATTGTTTTCTCCTACAGACTATTAATCCAGCCTGTTTTATCTAGATAGACCTGCAGAGATTACAATATGTACAAAAAAACAGGGCACCCTAAGATGAAGCAACCAAAGAAAAGAAAACGATGACAACAACCAAAAAAAAGTCCAATAAATATATAAATAAGTAAAAAATTAAAAAGAATTATGACAAAATTAAAACTTGTCAATAGTTCAAGGTCTCTTCATTGAGCTCCAGAAGTGTCCTGTGGTTGAGTCTGATGAGGTGCCACACTCTGGCCTCAAAGTACCTCTTCTCTCAGGAACTCCATACTCTGCTGCATACTCTTAGTGTTTTGTCATGAAGTGGTGAAGTCAGACAAGATTGGGACCATACTTCTCCATTGTTGTTTCCATAGGTCCTTGGGTCAGAGAGGGATACCGTGTTTCATAATGGGGGCGGCCATATGATCTTCTCTGTGCATGGGCTGTTCTGAGTGGGGATATCATCTTCAAGACTCTGTGGGCCAGGATGTGCTCTACACAGTTTTTTTCAAAACAAATAAACAGGTCATGTGCGAGGCCCATAGGACACTTACCACTTGTCTTCAGGAACTCTGGGCTAGTAATATGAGAGACTTCAAAAGGTTTGTCTAAAATGTCTGCATATATTTTCATCCAGTTTTTAAAGAAACTTTTTGAAGCCTCATCACACAGTTTCTTAGAACCTGATTCCTCGTCGACTGAATGGAGAAACTCCTCTTTCAGCGAGTGCCAGGCACATAGAAGATCCTTGGTGGATAGTAACGATCCACTTGATGGCATGGAGGAGGACTTCCAGGTTACTCGCTTATTTAAAGCGGAGACACATAGACAGTGCATCCCAGTGGCATGGTGTCATGGTTGAAATCTAGAGAGATGCCAAGACAGAGCTAGTCTGATGTGTGATATTAGTTGTCATTAGGTTAGTTACAGCTCACAGCGGCCCATTTGGAACCAAATGAAACACTGCCTCGTCTTATATTAACCGTACAATCAGTGTTCAGTTTGAGCCCATAGTTGCAGAAACTCTGTTAATTCATCTCCTTGAGAGACTTCCTCTATTTCTCTGAGCCTCAGCTTTACCAGGCATGGTGTCCCTCTACAAGGACTGATCCCTCCTGATACATGTGCCCGGAGTAAAAGAAACACAGCCTCAGCGTTCTTGCCCCTGAGGATCATTCTGGCTGTCCTTTCTCCAAGACATGTTGGTCCCTTCTTCAAACAGACCACGATACAGTCAGTATTGTTAAGCAAAACCATAGTTCATTTTCAGAAACTCTGGGCTAGTAATAAAAGAGGACTTCAAAAAGTTTGTGTAAAATTCTTTGCTATCTATTCATACTGTTTTTAGACAAGTATTTTGAAGCTTGTTTCTTCTTCTTGAGACTTCTTTATTCATTGTCCCACGTTCACCTGCATCTGAGGCCACTGAGAATACCAGGGTTTGGGTAAGAAACACTTTAGTCCTCCAAGTGGCATACATCATCGATTCTTTAAACCCTTTAAAGAGGACTTTGGCAGCAAATCTGCTCTATTTGACTGCTGGACTGCTGCTTCCATGGGCATTGACGGTTGGTTAAATACAAGGAAACCTTTGCCAATGGCAGTATCCTCTCTGACTGTTTATTGATCTAGTTGTGAGGAGTTTGTTTTCTTTTTTCTTTTTCAATGATTTTATTGGGGGCTCTTACAGCTCTTGTAGCATTCATTACATCGTTTGTTTGAGTTTGTTTTCTTTAAGTGGAGATGGATCCGTACGGTAGGCAGGGATAGTAAACAATGGAGCAGAGAGTGTGGCATACCATCAAATACCAAGGAGGTGGAGGACACAGAGAACCGTCCTGAGCTATGCATCGTAACATCTTTTTGGAGGCCAGGGGAATGTGAGGCACTGGACTTGATGGAGTCCCGGTAGCATTATGGGTTAAGGTGACCTTAAGGTTAGCAGTTCAAACTCACCAAGAAGAGGCTGTCTGTTTCTGTAAAGAGTGATACTTAGAATTACCTCGATGCCAGTATGTTTTGTGTTGTTGTTTTGTTTTGTTTTTTCAGTTCGGTCACTCTCATTTGTTTCCAGTTTTTAGCACCCATGATAGACCCTAGACTATATTCTAGACTCTGCAGATACAAGAAACTGGATGGATCCTAGTGAATTGAAGAGATAGATGGAGGGAGAGATCAGTCCAAAACAAACTAAAAAGAACAGAACAAAAAAGACTAAAAAGTGGCCAGTGGGCTATAGAGAAATAAAGCATGGTGGCCAGGTCGAGGTTTGGTCTCTGAAAGCAAGAAATGCAAGTTGCAGCCGAATAATGACAAGAAGTGCAACAGATCAGAAAGTGAGCCCCCGCCCCCACCGTGGAGGTGCTGCCAGGGCCAGGGCAGAATAAGCTAAAGCTAAAGCAGTTTGGGGGGGGGGGGGTGCTGATGTATAAGAGGAGGAGAGGCTTGGTAGGGGAGAGGCAGGAAGTGGGAAGACCAGCAGTGCTGTGTCAGTAGGGCTTCTAAAATCTGAGCCAGGTGGCTGGCTGGGTTTTGTCTTGTGTGGTGGAACCGCCTTTGCAGTTGCCCCTGGCTACTGGGAAGGATGGAAGCCTAAACTCGATGCAGGGGCTCAGGGAGGTTGCTCAGAGAGAATAGTTACTGCAGAGTGGGCTGGTGTGGTGCTGACGGAAGAGCATGGAGCTGCTGATGGGTAGGTTGGAGGGTGTGGAGCAGGAGACCCGAATCAAACATGGCTCCCAGTGGGGGGTCCACAGTGGGGATGATGTGCAGAGGAACAGGTTTTGGATAGGAAATCCCAAGTTGTCTTCATCCTTGGGAAACTGAAGATGCTTAAAGCCACACAGCCCCTGAGAGTCCCCCAGATAGACGTCAGGCTAGGAGGCGCAGTCCCCAGAAACCCCCAGGACTGGTGAGGAGATAGTCATAAAGGTCAGCGGGCAGACCTGGAACAATATATACTCTCTCATCTGAGGTTTATTCTTTTCAATCTTTTGTTTTCTTTTTGTTTGTTTGTTTTGCTCTGTTATTGTTGGTTTGCCTGCCTATGTGAGTTCAGCAGGGGAAGCAAACGCGAGAAAGCAACAAGGCCACCAGTTCTGGAGGGATTTGTGGGGAGGAAGAGGCAAGGGGAAAGGAACAGTGAGCAGACAACGCCACAGACAGGGCCTCAACTAGGGAATTAACAATGAGGAGCAGGTAGAGATTCTGGTGGTGTTGGGACAAGAGCAGTCCAGCCAAGAGGAATTGCTAAGAGGCAGAAGGACGAGTGTGATGGTGGGGCAGGAGGAAGGTGACAGAAAACAGGGAAGATCTAGGATGCATAGACATTGATAGAGTTATAAACATAGATGTGAACTTATGTTAACATAGTAATTCGTAAAAATAGAAGTATTGGCCTATGTACATAAATTTATTTGGCAATACATTGAGGTAGTAGATGAACTTTGGCCTCTGTTCAAGCCCTGCCTCAACACAAGAATACTTTGTTCTAACAACCTGGCATTCTGTGATGCTCACCTTCCCAGAAATTGCTGGATACAAAATGGGCGCACAAGCAAATGTGATGAAGAAAAATGATGGTGCCCAGTTATCAAAAGATATAGTATCTGGGGTATTATAGGCTTGAAGATAAACAAGCAGCCATCTAGCATAGAAGAACAAACCCACTAGAAGAAATACACCAGCTTGTGCGATCATGAAGTGTCAGTAGGGTCAGATGCAAGCATCAGATAAACAAATAAACAAATAAAAAAGCATACCTTTGAGAACAAGGGGGTTGGAGCAGAGACCCCCAAAACCCAGGTGTAGACAACGTAATATCCCCTCCCAGAAGGATTACAGGAAGGGATGAGTCAACCAGGGAACAGTATAGCGCTGATGAAACTCACAATATTCCTGTGATTCTTTGAGACTTCCTCCCCCCTCCCCCACTATCATGACCTCAGTGCTGCCTTTCTCTTTGGACTAGACTGAAGCATGTGAACTGATCCAAATAAGACCTTATGATACACAGAATCTAGGTCAGATAAACCCCTTAGGTACAGAAATGGAAGTGGCAATGAGACCAGGAGGGTAGGGGGAAAGTGGGGATAGGAGGAGCAGAAGGGAAAATCAGTTGCAATGATCGACACATAACCACACACTGTGTAGGAGGAGTAGCAGCAGAATCTGTGGGGGAAGGGAGACAGTAGTCGGTGTAATATATGAAAATAATCATATTTTATAATTTATCAAAGAGTCAGAAAGTGAAACTGATAGCCAGGGCTCAAAGAGAAAGTAAATGTTTAGAACATAAGGATGGCAACATATGTACAAATATCCTTGAGATTTGAGAATGGATGAAATCAACTAGTGAGAAATAGTCTCAGGGTAGATCCCCGAGAATAAGCCACTTGAAGGCTGTGGGACAGCTTCACTGTCTGAGATGCAGACAGAGGAACAGGGGGAAACCAGGAGCTTGGTTTCACAGAAGGAAATGAAGGAGGGCTTCTGAGCTGTAGACTCCTGTGCTCTCTAGAGTTTGAAGGTCAGCGCTGCTCTGTGCATCGGGCATGCTGCGCAGGAAACTGCCTGTTGAGGGGGCAGGTAAATGCTTGGGAGACAGAATAAATGCAGGTGCTAGAAGAAGCCCTTGTCAACAGACGAAGGTCACTCTGCTATCAACAACTCGATGGACCCTTTTCCCTCCAGGGAAAACGAGGCCCCTTGGTCATTGCAGTAGGGTCCCTGATAGTGTACTGGTTGCTCATTGGGCGGCTAACCTCAGGGTGAGTGGTGGGAAAGCTTCCTCCACTGTGTGAGAGAAGGACGAGGTTCCATCTTCCTGTACAGAGTTATGGGCTCAGAAATCACAGGGGCAGTTCTCTGTCCTGTTAGAGCCACTTGGAGTCGGAATTAACTCAGTGGCAGTGAGTTTGGTTTGGTCAGTGTGGCAGTCATGTACTTGATGTCAACTTCATGATGGTGATTTGGGGTGGGGTGTAGACTGTTAATCTGGAGATAGCGAATAAGGCCTCTGTGTGGGCATGGCTCTCTGGGAATTCTGGGAAGTCTCGCGGTATTTCCCAATGGGAGAAGAGAGACTTGACTCACTCTCTCCAGGAGATGAACTACTGAGAACATGAGATGACAGCATGCTGATCGATCCTGATTCCTGGAGAATGGAGGAGCCAGAGGAGAAGCCACATGGGCTTGTCCTTATGGAACCAGGCCCCTGGGGCCAGAGAAGCCATGTGGAGACTCCTGCCAGTGCTGAGATGCTCAGGAGGCCACAGCAAGACCCCTGCAAGCGCTGAGATACTTCTAATGCCACCAGACATATGAAACTCTGCACCCACTCACATATGATTGTCCTGGTGTCATTGCCCCTGTTTTGTAAGTCAGAAGGAGACTATATAGATCGGTATCAGACATATGGGCTAATATCGGACTTATGACTTTGGACTGGATGGGATTGGAATGCTTTCTCAATGTTTCTCAATGTTCCATTCCTCTTATATATAAACCTTTCCTTTATATCCATATGCATGTCTATGAATTTATTTCTCTAGTCTACCCAGACTAGCACAGTCGGTCATTGCAAGATACCTGTCAATGATCCCTTTGGATGCCTTCATCTCCCCTGATGCCAGAGCAGGCTTCTCTTTTGTGCCAGTTCTCACTGAGCAGTAGACCTGGCACGAGCTTACAACATCCCCATCCCTATCCCTCGCTCCTCAACCTGGCTGTGTGAGTCAGTTGGTGCCTTTGCAAGAGGACTTCTGAAGTGGGAGAGATAGGGAGCCATGCCCAGAGGATGAGAACCAGGCAGGTGGCATCAGGGAGTGTGGGCTGTGGAAGGGGATGAGGACGGAGGCAGAGAGGGGAGCACCGGTTTTACGTGTGAAGCCATATGCAGTCGTATTGAGCCTGAGGTGGGAAAAACTGGCAGTGCAATGAACCTGGCAGTCAAGACTCTGCTGGGCAGGGCAGCAGCCATGCACGGAAATCTCAGCTTCTCTATATTTATTGCTTGTATCCCACCTATTTTTTCTAAAAAAATCATATTTAAGGTTGTTTAGGTGTAGACCAATATTATAAAGCCATGTATTCATTCAACAAACGTGTATTAATTACCTGACCCCAAAGGGGGAACCAATCACAATGACCTAGATATAACCTCCTCCCTAAGAGATGGCAATAGAAAAGTGGATTTTACTTTTATAGCTCCTAGAGCAGTGGTTCTCAACCTTCCTAAGGCCATAATACCATTTAATACAATTCCTCATGTGGTGATCCCTCAACCACAAAACTATTTTTGTTGCTACTGCATAACTGTAATCTTGCTACTGTTATGAATGGGGTACCCCTGTGAAAGGACCTTTTGACCCCCAAAGGGGTCGTGACCCACAGGTTGCAAACCACTGCCTTTGAGGAACAGGAGAATTGTAAGGGGCACAAGACCAGACAGTGTTCCCTTCTGTTATACAGAAGGTCATTTGGGGTCACAGCGGGCTCGATGACATGTGACAGCAGCAGCAGAAGAGCATCAGCAGATGGGGGGGGGGGGGCCCAGGACCAGGTGGTGTCCATTCTATTGAATATGGAGCACCATGAGTCAGAACGGACACACCTGGCCACCACAGAGATCCACAGGTCTCGAAACCGAGAAGTACACGATGGATCTTGATTATGAAGAGAGAATTGGCAAAGGCCCCTGGTCTCAGTCCGGCCTTCTCCCGTCTGTCACGCTGGGTGTGTCCAAATGCTAGCATGCATCACCCGGTAGGTGAATCACCACCACATCAAATGAACATGATGGAACAGACTTAAAACTCATTTTCCCCTCTCCCCAACACCTCTCTATCTTGTTTCGCACGGATATGCACACGACGCGGGGCCCTCTGACACACCTCTCGGTGTCTTGAGTCTGAAACAATGTAGATTTATCCGATTCTTCACGGTACCCCATGTGCCAGAGCAGTTGTTTCTGGAGGCTGTGGCTTTCATAGCATGGACAAATAAACAGCACCCGTTCGGGGGCATATTTTTGATCAGAGGTTTTTGAAAGTCAATTATGTCTCCACATGTGAATAACATACAGAGGCAGTGAGCAAGATTGCCTGTGTCTCGTCAGTGGGGTTTTCAGCATTCTTACGTGAATTTAAATGTCCATGAAAAAAAATGAGTCACACACTCGTCCAGCTTTGATGTCACCTGCTCTTGTCAGTATAGGATACATGGTCCATGCTGACGAGTCCTGCACGAGCTCTGGGTGCCTGCGTGGCTGGGTGCCTCAGGTATAAACTCCTCCTCCCCTACCATCACCTCCACCACCTCTACGACCACTACTACCATTCCTACCGCGACAACTAAGACGGATTATTTTTATTATTTTTTTTCTGCCCTCTAAGAAGAAGCCCAGTTCATCCACAGCACATGGTTTATGGACTAAAGCTGTAACGAAGACGTGATCGTTGTCTATTTTTGCTATCTCCCTGGCCTGCCCTCCCCACCGCATCACCCCATCCCCAGGAGTTAATGACTAAAGGAAAACACTGGCAGCCCGGCGATCATGTCAAATATTTGGCTTGGTGGGATTAATATTTCAGTGCAGAGTGACAGTGGGAACCATCGCCCTCCTTTAGGGGTGATTATGTCAGCTAATGAGCCCCGTCCATTGAAAAGCGTGGGGGAAGAAAAAGCTATTTGTCACTGACTAGCCTTAGAGGACACCAGGACCGGCCTGAGATGGTTCCAAGAGGGTTACCCTTCATTAAAGTGACTGTTTCTGGGTCCAGTCAAGCCTGCAAAAACCGGAGCCCTGCCAGAGAAGGCTGTCCCATGTTTGTGCGCAGTAACAGGAGCAGGGGACACGTGGGCAGAGCACCCCTGTCAAAGGCGGAAAGCTTGGGAGGCCCAGAAAAACAAGACGGCAGGTCTTCCTGCTCTCACAGGGGCTGCCGTAATTAGGGCCTGAGAGGTTTCATAATTGCTTTCTTTAAAAACAAAAACCTAACGGCCCTGTTCTTTGCTTTGCTCTCATTAGCCTCTATCATTTCATGGAAGTTAACCACCCTCTGAACTATTTCTCGGACAGCAGGTCTAGAGAATTACATAACCATCAGGCAGAGACCCTGGTGACGCTCCATTGACAGCACTTAGCTGCTAACAAGGGGGTGTTGAGACCCACCCCCTCCCACCCCAACACCTTCCCTGGGCTAGAGAACTGGCCATCCGGGTTCTGAAAGATTGCAATCTTAAACACCTTATGAGGCAGGCCCACCTTGTCCTTTAGAGCCTCTGTGAATCAGAATCAATTCCAGGGAAGCGGAGTTGGGCCTAGGTTTGGCAGGATAGTCGGGGAGGAAGGCTGTAATGGCATGTTTCCGCCGCTAGATGGAGGTGGCCTGAGCACTTGTTCTGAGGGAAGAGAAGGTCCATTGGGGACCCCTCACCTCACTAGTAGTAGTGCCTCCACTACTGACCCCAGCCTGAAGACGTTTGTCTTGAGTCCTTCGCCTTGAGAAAAAATCCCGGGGAAGAAACGGGCAGAGTTAAGGCTATTGGCTAAGAATCTGGAGCAAGTGAGTTTGCCTAAAATGTGGGGTCGATTGACTTCCTTCAAAACAGCTCCCATGGTGAAGAGCTTAGCCAGGGAAGCATTCTCTCCATTAGTTGTACAGACTAATATGTCTATAATATTTCTAACAACGGTCCTGTGAGGAAGGAACTACCATCCCATGTGACAGAATAGGAAATGACAGAGTATGCAGGAGACTGACTTTCCCAGAGTCCCACAACTAAGCCCCCAGGCGGTGACTCATGGATCACTGGGAGACCCTGCCTTTTTCCCCCTCCCCGACCCCCCGCACCGTCCCCAGCAGGATGAAGCCCTGGAAGTATTTGGATCTGAAAAGGGCAGAGAAGAAACAAGCCAAGGAAGCTGTGAAATAAACAGCCGGTTGCCTTTTATACCGGTTAAAGCGTCCATTTCCCATGTTCCAGCAGCCCCACAAGGCTGGTTGTGGCTTACCGCCCCTTTTAAAGGGAAATCAGTTATATGTCTGGAAACAAAGTGACGTAAATTTCCGTGGTTAAATTGAGCATTCGCAGCAATGCTTTATTTGAAAACAAGTCCTGTTTTAGATATTTGCACTTCGTGAGCATTCCCAAGCACGCTTGGTGGTTGCTGAGAAAAGCCCCGAAATAAAAGTGCTTACAGAATGTCTGATGGGGGCAGAGGGGGGAGCACATACTGTGGAGGTGGGTGTATTCTAATATGTTTGATGGTGTGTCAGATGGGGCTCCCAAAAGTGAGATTCTGAAGCCCTTGGGGTGGTCTAAATGGCCCTGGGGTCTGGCTCTTCCCTTTGAGTCTCAGAAGCACTTTTACCCTGCATCGCTGTGTCTCCTAAGGCTGCGGTAACAAATGGCACACATGGGTGACTTAAAATAAGATCTGTGTTCCCTCACCCTTGTAAAGACAAGAAACCCCAAAAGCAGGGCCTCCAAAAGACTGTTCTAGCCTCTTCTGATGTTCGCCTGCCCTCCTCATGTTCCGTGTCTAGGGCAGGGTAGCCCCAGTTTCTACTGTGTCTCCCTCTGCATGTGTGTGTGTGTGTGTGTGTGTGTCTTTCCTCTCTGTGTAGCTCTGTGTGCTTACATATCCTCCTTCTTAAGAAGGCACTAGTCGTTGGATGGAAGCCCCCCTCCTCTCCACTCCAGTGTGACTCCATTTTAACCAATTATATCTACAAAGGTCCGGTTCCCACATCTCCATGTTCTAGGTAGACAGGACTCCTCTGGAAGACACTGCTCACCTTGTCCAGATGCTGTATCCAATTTGTCTGCCAAACAAGGAGTTCCTGCTCTGCTGCTCACCAGGAGGCTGGTGGTTCGAACCCACTAGCCCGTCCCTAGGAGTACAGACCCGGAGATCTGCTTCCCTAAAGATGCTAGCCCAGGTTACCTGTGGGGGGAGTTTCAGCCTGTTCCGGAAGGTCACTGAGAGTCCAGATGGACTTGGCAGTATGGGACACTACGGGGTCTTAAAGTTTAAAGTCGGTCTGAATCCCCTCACTGGCATCTTTCCCTGGTAGCCGTCTCCTCACTTCTAGTTCAGCATCTGATGGTGACTCTCCAGTTTCCCTGGAGGGTGTGCTGATCCTCAGGAAGGCAGGTGTCAGCATGTGTAACGGAGTTTGGCAGCTGGGGAGAGTGATGGGGCTTCATTGTCTTCATCATGCCTTGGTCCAGCCATAGGGTCATTAGAGGCACACAGCATTCATAGGCAGCCCAGCCGGGCAGCCTGTGGCATTTGGGAGTGGAGACAAGACAGCCGTACAGGTATGTGGGTTTTGCCCAAACCTGTGCTAGTAAAGAAGTTCACCCCTGTGGAGATGCTGCGATAGGGTGGTTCTTTTTTCTTTTTTGGCTTCCCCGAGTGGCTTTTTGAAGCAGACATGCTTAAGGAAAAAAAAATATATCATTTCAGTAACCGTTTTAAAGGGAGTTTCCAAGAATCAGGCACCCCAAACCTCGGGGAGCTCAAATGAAAACACAGAACACAAGCAAACAAAAAACAAATTCACTGCTTTTTTATTTTTAAGGAGAAAAGCATATTGTGGTTTTAGTTATTTCTTCCTCAAATGCTTTGGATAATTTTTTTTTTTAAGGCAGAGGTGGGCGTGGAGGATGGGGGCCCCGGCTGGGCAAATTGAGAATGACTTCAATGGAAGTGTCCAAAGAAGGAAATGCTGCACTGGCATTGCTGTTTCCCTCCCTGGGCAGTAACCCCCTGGCCGACCAGAAGTCCTGTGGGGTAGGAGAAGGGGCGTGGGAGGGGAGGGATAATCTTCTTATACTTTTGTGCAGTTATAAACAGTGCCAGCCTGGCTGCATGGTCTAGTCTGTTTATCTATACATCGTCTTCCACTTGTTCATGCATCTGTTTGCCTGGGAGAATCACCCACTGAAATAAATCCAGGAACACTAGCCCGACCCACATTTACCACACAACCAAGGAGGCTCCTTTTCTGTCCTAAATTGCCCTTGTTTGGATATTCGCCTGTTCCACACTGGGCTTAGCCTGCCTTCGCATTGGTGTGGGGGGGTGTGCGTGTGGGGGGGGTGCCTTTGATCCACACCGCACTTCCACCACCTTTCTTCTGTGTCTAATGCCCCTCACCACCCAGGGCCTTCTGGGTCTGAGCTCTTCATTTTGAAGATTGAGCTCAGCAGCCTCTGCTCCCTCGGATTCTGGGGAAGTCTTGAAAACATACCCAAGTCCATTTCTGGGATGGAATCATTGGATTCTGTAGTGATGATTTTAGAGCGTTGATCCTAGGTACTTACAGGGGATCAACAGAAGAAATGTTTCCTTTTCAGGGGAGAGAGGATTGTACAGTATCAGATGCCACTGAAGATGAAAATGATGGTTAGGGGGGAGTTAAGGAGAGCATCTTGCAATTACGTTAGGCAAGGTAAATGACAGCATAAGATATGTAATAAAAACTACATAGTATGGGTCAGTATAGAACATGTCACAGCCACAATAGCAGAAATAGAAGAAGGGAATCACTCAGGAAAAACTGCATTCAGTTGTCTACATTGTCTATCAATTGTTTTCTATACCCACACATGAAGTAATGTGAATATAAACTTAAAAGAGTCAGACTTTTTATGTTCTGCTTTTTTTGGAGAGGGGATGTGTGCCACCATATTGTTTTCTGATATCTTCATGTGGTCATGTTTGATGACAGTGTAACGCATAGCCATGTCCTTTTAGGCCAGAGTTGAAAATTAAAAAGACAGTCATGTCGGAATGACAGTCCCATCCATGCAGCTTGTGCATCATGTCTCTTCCACTCCGCCCCCCCCCCCCCACTGCACCCCACCGCACCCTCACTGAGGAGCTGGGAGGGTTGGGTCATGGGAAGGTGGAGTGATGGCCATCACTCTTTTGGGGGCCAGTCAGCAGCTTCTCATTGGGAGCCTCATTCACAGAATCTCAAGCTCTTGTGTGTGTCTGGTGGAATCTTCTTTTCAGCAACTCCTCCCCAGTGCTCATCCCCTCTCTTCTCCATCTTGTAGACTACTATTTACCCCTTCCCCTTAGTTCACATCTATTGCCTAGTCCTCTTCCCTTCCCTCCTCTCCCATCCCTGATAACTGCCAAGGTCTATTTCTTCTGATATGGAAGCCTTTATCTCAGGGTTTTTTTCAATCATCTTATAACAATGGCCTCCTACAATATGTGGCCTTTTGTGATTGCCCATCTTCACTCAACACTCTGTCCTCCAAATCCATGTATGTCATAAGGCGTTTCATGACTCTTCAGTGACGCACAGTATTCCATTGTATGGGCCCAAGTATCTCTATCCCGTCTGCCATGGATGGGCATTTAGGTGGTCTCCCTCTTCTTGCAATTGTGAATGGTACTTGCAGTGGGTGCACATGTAGCTGTGCTGCTGCGGGTCTCCTTTCAGTAGGATTAAGGGATTGTTGGCTCCCAGGGGATCCCTAGTTTGATTTGAGGTAGACTCTTGACTGCACCGCCTTTACTCCAAAACTTTTGCTCCCTTTCAGATGTAAACCCAGCGGGGTGGTCAGAAGTTCAGTATTATCAACAAACAGTGATTCCTAGTGTGAAGTGCAGACATGATTGGAGAACAGGAAGAAATCAAAGAACCAGCTATGCCCATGGCCATTTGTTAGAGCAGGAAATGCTAGGAGAAGAAAGGTTAAGGGGTGATGGCAGTCAGAATGTCCTCTTCGACCTCTAAAGCATCCCTCGAACATTCCTAGATAAATCTTGCCAAAGCTCCTCGCTTGTTCTCTAAACTACTGCCTAGGTTTGTTTTTTACTGCTATGCTTTCAGAGTCTTTTAGTGTCACGTCTTCACATTCTTGCCGCAATCAGAGATAGGGTGGCGGTACATTTAGCATGTGATAGGAAAGGCCGGCCTTACACGGGGCAGGGTGCTCACTCCTTGTTGCTTTGCAGTTGACTCCGTTAGTCACTCCAGCTGAAACTTGCTTAGCAAGGGTGAACAAGATGGCCTCGATGTGCACGAGGATCTGTACAGCATTAGTGAAAAATGGGTATCGGGTGGCTTCTGAGGAGGGTGTGCTGAAAGTCACCCTTATCGCCATCAGTGTCAGTGGTTCACTTGGAGGACCCTCGGGAGTTAGCCTTTATCGTTTATATTGACAAATCAGCTGACATTCACCGCAATGATTTGTGGCGACAAAAGCCCAGCAAAACCAGCCAAGGGGAGGAGTTCTGAGCAAAGCAGGTAACTCACAGGATGCACTTGCCCTTCCTGTCTGCAGCCTGAACTACGATGCAAATGTAAAGCAACATCAACCCAGGAAGTTCACCTGAGCCTAGGAATCTGAGGTTTGAGGCTCCGCCTACCACGTACTCCAATCCAGTCTTCCAGAAAGAAGACAGAGGGCAGTCAGACAGCACACTGGTGGTAAAGTGTAAGCCCAGTACACTTATCTGTTAGGGGGTTTGAGACCACTCCCCAAATCCATATTCCCAGGCTCTAGCCGGGAAACATGCCTTTCTAAAGATATCTATGTCAGGCCTGCTCTTTCAAATCTTTTATAGCTTTCAGGGCAACTGGGAAGCTATAAACTAGAACTGTGGTGGAGACTTCTTTGTCCTGTATGTATTGCACTAGATTTTTTTCCTAGAAAAACCGAATCAGTGGCATTCAAAAAAGTAGGTGAAGGGAGACAACGGTTGGTGTAAGACCTGGGCCGGGGGAGGGGAGGGAGTGGGGGAGGGGGGGGAGAGAATAAATTATCAAGGGTCATGAGGGAGGAAGTGTGGGGAGGGATGGAAATGAAGAACTGGTATCTAGGGCTCAAGGAGGAAGAAAATGTTTTGAAAGGATTGATGGCACCAAATGTGCTTGACACAGTGGATGGCTGGATGCATGGTGATAAGAGCTGTAAGAGCCCCCAATAAAATGATTTTTTTTTTAAAGAAGGAACTTTATATCAAGGGAGAAATGTATATCAAAGAAGCAGCCCAGCCCTGTCCAACTCAAGTCCATGGGTCCAGTGATACCTGGAGCCCCCTCCAGACTCACAGCTGCCAGCCAGTGAAGCGAGAAGGCCAGGTGGAAGCTGCAGGTTGCAGGCTACTGGGTACAGAGGGGCAGGGATCCAAGGTTGACAGGAACATGTAAGGAGACTGGCAGTGACCATGGTCAGCAGGCCACATGGACTGCAAGCTCCCAAAGTCAGAAGCTCCATCCAAGAAAGCAGGAAGGGGGGAGAGGGAGAGAGAAAGAGACCAGTCCTCCATTGTCTCATAAGTAGGCCACTGCCCCAAGGAGACATTTTTAGATTGCGATGTTGTATGTCACCAGTACTTTTCACAGGTGCACCAAGATGCCACAGAACCTACCTGGCATCACACTGTGCGTAAGGCACCTACTCAAAAGTATATATTCCCTTGTGCTTAGCTTTTGCCACAAGGTTCCTCTGGCTATGTAACCAAGAACATTGTGTAGCACTTCTCAGGATTAGGTGTCATCTCCTCCTTGGTTGTGTCCATAGAATTCTCTGCATGTTGGAGGCTGATAATCAGCCATGTCTGTTTATTGTCTCAACTCTGCTAAATAGGATGGAAGTCTCACCTAGCTGAGCCAGGACTCCCTGGATCTCCCTCAGAATGGATTTTCCTGCCCTGGAAATAGGTCACATCATCTAAGTCCCGATGTTAGGTGTTTTTCCAGGAAGACCAAAGATACTGCAGTCCTCCTTGTTGTGAAACCCCCCCCCGCCCCCCCCCACAAAATGTTAACAGAGGTCTTTAGTTCAGTAGCTAGTTCACTTGTAAGATGTATCTGCTAGGAACCAAAGCCTTTCCTCCCAAACTCTGCGTTATGCATCCCAACGTCCATGTCTGGGGTTAACATTCCAGCTGAGAATGGGTTGGCTTTATGATGCGAACAAACCAGGATTAGTACAGGGGTGTTTACCTCGGTCTCTGGTGAGATATAAAAGGGATTCAAGGCAGCTAGCTGGGGGACGCAACAGGAAGAGTGCCCAGGACAGCAGCTCAGAGACGCAGTTAAGCTAAGAGGGAGATAAAACCACTACTCAGAATTCAGACCATTGGCCTCTTCAACTATGAGCACATAAATGCATCTTTAATAAAGCCACCCATTTGTAGTCTCTCAGTTACCACACACCAAGGGAGCCGAGATCCTATTGAGGTGCCATTGGCTTACATCTGTATTCATTGTTTGATTATTCATCACAAAGGTTGTCATTAATGGCAGGAAAAAATCATCCACCCAATTGACCCCCAGCTGCATGTTTTTGGAACCATTTCTCTGAGCCTTATTTATGTTGGAGAAATGGGCTGGGGCTTTTTTTAGGCTGGCCTTAGGCAATGGTATGTATGTATTCATTCATTCTGCTGAAAATCTACTGGTACTTGGAGGCATATCCAGAGGCTGGGAGGCTGTCCTTGTACTTGGAAAGCTTAAAGCCTCCTGAGGAATTAAACCTGGTCAAGGTACAATTGTGCTACGATTGAATGGTTTGTCTACTAGAGGCAATTTAGATGAATAAAATTCCCTGGGGCCCAGGAATAAAAAACAAATATGAAATCCCCTTGTGTCTGCAAGGGAGGTTTGGGCAGACTTGGCTGGCGAAGTGGCTTTATAGCTCACAATGTAGAAACAGCAGGAGTTTTCCAGGGAGAAGAAGTGAAAATCCTAGATCCAGGGAACAGGATGTACACAGGCAATGAGGTGTAGCAGAGCTTACGGTGTCCAGGATCTTAGAGTAATTCAATATTCCTGACAAGTGCATGTTTTATGGTTAGTGGAGCAGAAACCATAGGAGGACAGGTGTCAAAAGGACACTGTGGAAGAGATACCAAGGTGCAGCCTCATCAAGGGATGCATTGAAAGGGACTACTCAGATAGCACTGTGGGTAAGACTTGCTTAGGGGGACTGTAGATGCTTAGAGTGCATTGTCTGAAAGTCTGAAGCCATCACCGTGGAGAAGACTCCCCCAGATCTGCATCTCTCTTGAAGATTTACGGATGACAGGGCAGATGCCATCCTTGGCGACATGCCGCTGTCAGAGAGAAGGAGGCTCTATGGAGTCCTGTTTGTTGGGAGAAAATATGATGGTATACACAGGTCTCCTATAGAATGACACTTTGGAGCAGGGAGTACTGAGAAGCAGGAAAAGATTTGCCCCCACCCTGCTAAAAGACCTTGGGGGCCAAACACAAGGTAGGGGAAGAAGATGTGAAAATTCATTGTTGTCTGATTGTCTTAGACGCAGTCACATCTTATACCCAAATTACTTTGCTCCCACTTTTCAGCTTTCCACATGAGAACATTTCCTGACACTTGTAAATGAGGTCTCATCAATGTGCCTCACTCCTGTTGGTGCCGTGTGCCTGCCGCCTGGTCGGGTTTTCTCTCATCCTTGGTGTATTCACGTGTTCTTTGTGTTTTATTTCCTAAGAACAAGTAGACATGATGGTCATTGCACAGTGAGAGGGGTTCATCCACCTGTCACTCCTGGGTGACATGACTTAGTTATGGTTCTGCTTCTGATGAACAGATGTAACTTTTTTTTTTTAAATCATTTCATTGAGGGCTCTTACAGCATTTCTTTCTAACAATCCATACATCCATTGTGTCAAGCACATCTATACATATGTTGCCACCCTTTTCAAAACATTTTCTTTCTACTTGAGCCATTCGTACCAACTCCTTTTTTCTCCCCTCCCCACCTTGTCTCCCTCATGAGCCCTTGATAATTATTACTTTCATGGCTTACACATCCCCTGTCTTCCTTCACCTAAGTTTCTGTTGTTTATCACTCTGGAAGGAGAGGGTTATTATAAGTCATTCATTGCTATAGGTTCCCCTTCCCTCCCCCCCCCCTTCGCTCTACACTCATGGTATCATTACTTCCATTATTGTTCCTGTGGGACTTATCTAACCTGGAGGCCCTGTGTCAAGAGCTCTTAAGTGTAGTGATGTACATAGTGATGTACATGCTCTGGTCTAGCCAAATTTGAAAGGTAGAATTGGGGTCAAGATGGGGGTGGGGGGGTGGAGAGAAAGCATCAAAGAGCTAGAGGAATGTTGTATGTTTCCTCAGTGCTATACTGCACCCTGGATGGCTCATCCCTTACTTGTGACCCTTCTGTGAGGGAATGTCCAATTGTCCACAGATGGACTTTGGGCCTCCTCTCCACCATCACTCCCTCATTCACATTGATGTAATTGTTTGTTTGGGGTCTTCTGATGCCTGGTACCTAATACTGTCTACAACTCATGATCCCACAGACTGGAGTGCTTCTTCCAGATAGACTTTGTTGCTTTTCAGCTAGATGACCACTTGTTTAACTCCAAGTCTTAAAAGACCCAAGATGCGATATCTTTTACTATACTTGATCTTAGCCAAAAGGCTGAGATGCGATATCTTTTGATAGCTGGATACCATTAGCTTTCTTCACCACATTTGTTTATGCATCCCTTGTCTTCAGCGATTGTGTTAGGAAAGTGAACATCGCAGAATGCTAGGTTATTAGAACAAAACATTCTTGTGTTGAGGGAATACTTAAGTAAAGACTCAATTTCTGTCTGCTACCTTAATACTAAACATATATGTACATGGATCAATTTCTCTATCATTATATATAAATATATTTACATATGTACATGCCTGTACTTATACCTCTATAAATGTCCCTTGCCTCATGGTTCCTTTTTTTATTTCCTTTGATTTTTCTCTTGTCCAGTTATCCTATTGAACTGTTGTTTGGCTTTCCTTAATTCCTCTTGGCTACATTGTACTTGATCAAGCCCTACCAGCCTTTCTATGCCCTCCTTGCCATCAATTTTAGATCACTAGTTGTTCCCTTGTCCCTGGGGTTGTTGGTTCCTCCCTTCCTTTCCCCCAACTCCCCAGATGTAGTTATTTGATCATCATGAGCTTTTAACATGTTTATTCTCTCTACCTTGCATTCTAATACGTATGTCAGTTCAGAGAGTATGCCAGCTGTTAATATCAGGATGTCAGTCTTTATCTTTCAGCCAAAACAGTAAAAGGTGACTTCTTTGGTTTTATGCCAAATTGTTGCTAATATGATCCTTTGAAATTAAGAGCATCATCTTTTACTGTCTACAGATCTAATATTAATTGTGAGTTTACTTTGCAAGAGTGTATGGTTTCTCTGGGCAATGAAAGAAGAAAGATTTCATTGTCCAGCACAGTGGAGGGAAACAGGCCTGGAATTCAAAACTACACTCATAAAATGCAGAGTCTGGCTGATCTGCAAATAATGATGCACATATTCAACAAAAAGCAAGGTACTTCATGGATTTATAACCCAGTCAGCTCTGAAAATGCCCATTTTTTTCCAGTTGCCATAGACAGTTAAGGATTTATGTCTAGGAAACAGGTATTTTTCATTTTTATATTATAAAATTCCTGGGAGTAGAAAAGACTTTTTTTTAACACAGCAATTTTAGTATTTATTTCCAGAGCTTGTAGAACTTTTATGAATGCATTTTATTTCATGTGTCAAAAAATATCAATCATGTTTTATGGAAATGTCAGAATAAAAGTATGTGTTCTTTCTTGTTTGTCATCTCTTCAGAGCCCTCTTAAATTCTAAGGGACTTGAACATGATCAGGAATCTCCAACATATGTGTAATTTTGGGGAGAAAAAAATTAAGACACTGCTGGTTTTGTGTGTATGTGTTTTTACTAATTAAAAATAATATAGATTCATTGCTATAATCCTCATGTTTGAGCCTGTTGTTTCAGCCACTCCACCAGACCATCTCATTGACAGTCTTCCACTTTTTGCTGGCTCTTGTTTACAAACTGTGATGTCCTTCTTCAAGGTCTAGTCACTCCTCATAGTGTGTCCCAAGTATGTGAGTTGAAGTTTCAGCATTCTTGGTTCAAAGGTGCATTCCAATTCTACTGCCTCCAGAACAGAGATGTTCTTTTGACCACCCATGCATGGTACATTCAAGATTCTTCACCAACACCATCGGTCAAAGACATGAATTCTTTTACAGTCATCCTTATTTATTTTCAAGATATGTATATGAGGGCATCAAACATACCCTGGCTTGCATAGGCACCACTGTAGTCTTCAAAGAGACAGCTTTGCTCCTTAACACTTTAAAGAGGCCAGTATAGCAGATCTCCTCATTGAAACACCTCCTTTTAATTTCTTGACTCCAGTGTCTCTGGGCATTTTGATTGAGGATCTAAGCAAGATGAAATTCTGGACAACTTTAGTCATCTTCTTTTTTCATGATCATGGGTTAAGAAGAGTGAATGAAATAATCCCAGGTTCACAGTGTTCACTAAAATTAATTTGTGTCACTTTTGATCTTTTTAATCATATGCCTTTATAGAAATTATACCTTAAACATAATTAAGGCCATAGACCTATATATTTGATTTGGTTTGGGTCTTATTTCTCTTTTACTTTAACTCATAAAACTTCAGGAGCATTTCTCATGTATTATATAGTCTGAAAGCAGGACTCTATGAATGCCCTGTGATTACCATTACAAATTCACGATAGCTTGAACAAGATTCTTTATTCTCTTTTCGCCATGGAAGTTATGGGTCCTACATCAGTCTAACTGGGCTTCACTGAAGGTGTTAGGGACAACTAGGCTTCTAGCCTTTTTTCAGCCTCCTCACTGCATTCCTTAAATGCCTGGGCCCTTGGCCTCTTTCTCCATCTGTGAAGTCCTAAGCGTCACAGCTGGTTTCAGCTTCATGTTCCTCTCTGTCTCATGATCCCTAACTCCATCACATCTGCAAAATCATTTCTGCTCTGTATGGGACATAGTCACAGGAATTGACATGTCGTTATCTTTGGAAATTATTATTCAGCTAATTATAATAGTTATCAGTGATTTGGTACTATTCTATTTTATGGCTGTTTCAGGATTTTTGAATTTGGGATTCATTGTGTTCTTAAGTGTTTTGTGCTCCTTAGGAATTTCCCTCTGGTATAAGACTATTATAGGGAGGGATTCTGAGATTCCTATACATGCCTTGGTTCACATATCATTTATGTGATAATATTCATAGTGTAATTTTGAGGATATGACATTGTAGTTCAAACATATGTGTACTTGTACCTCTATGCAATCTATGCACATATACATACATGTGTATGCATATACACGCATTCTAGTACATGTGCATGTGCAGGTGTGTACACATACTTGCGCACATGTTAGATTCTCATTCTCCAAATTGCCGTACAGAAAGTGGATAGAATCCTCACTTCCCTAGGTCCCCACCAGCATATTCTCTCTGTTCAGCCTTTGCCACTTGTATAGGAAAAAAAAAGACTTGACTGATGGTTTAATTGCATTTCTGTGATGAGTAGTCAAAATAAATACTACTTGCCAGACTTTTTATTTTCTTATGGATTTATATTTCCTAAAGAATTTGGTTTATTATAAATATAATCCACACTGTATCTGTAGAAAACCTGGAACTAAAGATTACTGGAGAGTCACCCCCTCTCCACCCCCAAGAACCCCCTCCCATTCTCAGTGCTCTGTCATCACGTGAATGCAGACCCATCAGAATTGGCGTTCGCAGTGGCATGCGGTCTGACTGCTGCAGAAGCACAGGGCTCCTACAGCGCTCTGCTTCCACCTTTGGAGGGGCACTTAGACAAACATCACCTCCTCACCTTTCCCTTTTTTTTGGCATCACTGCCCTCTGGTGGTGGGAATAGGAGGCCCAGCCTTTGCTTCTGTAGAGCTGCTGCTGGATTTGAACCTCCATCCCAGTGGGCCGCAGTCCCGTGCACAACCACTACACCACCGGGGCTCAGCCTCTCACCTCTCCCTTTAATGACATCATTTTCCATAGTTTCAGATGTCTGACCTGGAAAAATAGTCAAGCAAAGAGGAACAGAAAAATGAACCTTAATCTTACGTTGTAGAGCAGTCTTGATATCAGCAACAAATGGGCTAAATATAACTGCAGTGACCCACTTAAACCAAATTGACACTTCTTATAATTACACTGTAATTCAGGCCCAGGAGTTATATGAGAAATGTCGTACCTTAGACCCAAGCTTCTGAAGCAAGGTACACCATGTCCTTGAAGTTCACTCCAGATCGGGACCGTACTGCAGTGATTTGTAAGTGGTGTCCACTGCTAACACCCAAAAGCATTTAGCATCCTATTAGTTTCATGTGCATATGAGCACTGGCTTCGGAAAGTATGGGGGGACATTCCATTATCTTTCAAGTGCATTTGTCTATGAACTTTTGGAAGCTCCCTTTTAGGTATAGGGCCTTCAGAAAGTTTGTGTGAAATGGCTTTAAAAGTTAATGGAGGGGGGGAGGGGGAAAAGTTGATGGAATTTTTCTCACTTTTTTGAAGCCCCCTGTCTATGCATGTGTGGAGATTTACATATGTGTACAGGTGTGTGTGTGTGTGTGTGTGTGTGAGAGAGAGAGAGAGAGAGAGAGAGAGAGAGAGAGAGAGAGAGATTGAGAGAGAGTCTGGATAGGCTAGAGAGACAATTTTTTTTTTTTGGCATCACTGCCTCGGTAGGAGTAGGAAGCCCAGCCTTGCTCCTGGAGAGCTGCTGCTGGATTTGAACCGACAACCCTGTGGGCTGCAGTCCTGCACACAACCACTACGCCACTGGGGTTCAGTCCTGAGAAACAAATTTATAAACATGGATATGCAAATAAGAAAGAGGCTTCTATTCAAGAGCAGTTAAATATTGTGGAAACATCCCAAGTCAGTCTAGTTCAAGGCTACAAGTCTGATATTAACCCATATGTTCAATTCCGATCTGTAAAGTCCTCTTCAGACCCATGAAACACATGCAAGGAAGCCAAATGCAGGATGATCACCAGTCCATGGGTAGAAAATCTTTGGTTCCAGTGGTGTTGCAAGCATCTCAGTGCCAGCAGGTGTCTCTCTGTGCCGTCTTCAGAGGTCTGGTTGCATCCATGTGACTTGTCTGGCTCAGGGCACTAGGGTAGCTCCATGTGGCCTCTCCTCAGGGATGTCTCGCAGGAGACAGTAAAGAGCCTTGTCAGTAGAGAGCCTCTAAGCACGTGAGTCAGTTTCTCCTACTTCGAAGATGGAAGTACCAGATTTCCCAGCATTCTCAAAGGAAAAGGCCAGGCTACACAGCGGGATCACTGGCTATTTCCATATGGACAGGCTAGACCCTACCCCTACCCTCTTAATCCTCAAATTGACACCAGAGGAGCTGACTGCCACACTGTGTAAAAGAGCTCTGCTACAAAACCATAGACCCCTTTACCAGTCCTTCTACCATCAAGTAAATTCCGATTCACAGTGACCCTGTACTTGAACTTTCAAGACTGCACAGCCTAATGGAACCAGACACCTTTCTCCCTTGAAGCAGCAGCTGATGGTCTTGAATCACCAACCTGGCAGCGAGCTGTCTGACAACTTCACAAGAGATTTTTATAATAACCTGTATTTGTCAAAAAAAAAAAAATCAAGCCCTGAAGCTATTGATCCTTGACAGGTTGCAAAATAAGTCCAGGTAGGCTATGAACGGCAAGGTCAGCAGCCACGAGCTGTTTCTAGGAGAAAGATGAGGACCCCTGTTCCTCTAAAGATTTTTGGAAACTCCCAAGGGGCAATTCTACCCTATTCTATGGAGCACTTAAAGTTGGAATCAACTTGATGGCAGTGACCTTGGTCTGAGTTGAAGGTCAGTACATGTTTGAAGGAGGTACTTCCATCTCTCTCTCTTCTTCCCTGAAGAATTCTGCATCTTTAGTTGGATTGCAAAAGCACCTGTGTTTTGCAATCTCGAGGGACTCAGAAAATAATCCTTTGAAATGTTCTTTGAACTTTGAGAACAAAAGGAAATCTAAGGGGGTAAGAACAGGACTTTGAGATAGATGTAATATTTCCCAACAAAATTCTTTAGGGATAGCCTTTGTTGCCCTTAAAGGATGAGCAGGTGCACGTATTATCATGGGAGGTGTGGGGAAGGAAGGGGATTTCTCAGTGCAACTTCGCCTGCCTCTTTCTCACCAATGCAATTTTCCAATTTCTTAAAACATCCTTTTTATACTCAGTCTTGATGATTGTACTATGCCCTTTGAGAAATATCTACCAAAGTACCCCATGGCCCCCAAATTAGTCCCCAGGACGTTCTTCTGATCCTACTTCTCTTCTATGAATTTAACTGGCCCAATAGGTCCCCGTGGAAGTCACTCTTTTGGTTGCACTTGATTTCCAGGGTTCTACTGGGAAATCCAAGACTTATCCCTGGTTATGATTTGTTCTCTAAGATCGTCTTCCTTCGATTTGATTTACATAAACAAGACTGATGAAAAGATCAGCTCTTTGAGCCGGCTCATCTACACAGTGCTTTTGGCACCTAAGTGCTGAAAGTTTGCTGAGAATAAGATGGCAGCTTAAAACTAAAAATGCCAGAACTATGAGTTCCCAACTTCAGTAGCTGGAGCATCAGTGGGAATTCTAAGGTGGTCCCCACCTCCACTACGGTTTCATCATTCTGCATCTGTTGGCTCATCTCTGAGGTCTTTACCTTCTTTATAATGCTTAATGCATCTAAAATCATGTTTTGTTTTGATGTGGGCCAGAATGTTCTTTAACTTTGTACAATGTTCCAATGGTCTGGAAAGATGTCTACTTGTACTTTTGTTAAAAATCGACCCTGGAGATCTTGTCTGCAGTCATCCTCTGATCACAGAGACTTGTTTGGCATAAACCAGTGTATATGTGAACTGGAATCCTAGGAGTAATATTTTTTAAGTTTATTCTCAAATGTGTCTGTGTGTACACACACATCAAATATCCCCATGTACAACAAACTGAACAGTTTGCTTCTCTGGTACAATGCTTGAACATTTTTACAGCAACCATTGTATCAGTCCACATACATATATACACACATACACACATACAATTTTTTTTAAGAATTTATTTTTTTAGAGACAGTGCTAGACTGGTTGACTAGCAAAACAAATCCAGTGACACTCCCAAGCATGTAAGTGAGAGTTTATATCAAAGAATTTTATATTCAAGATCAAGTCCATAATTCCAATATAAACCTGTATGTCCAATACTTGTCTATAAATTTCTCTTCAGACTCACCCAGCATATGCAATGATGGCAAAAACAGGGAGATCACAGGTTGGTGGGTGAAGTCTTGTGGATACAGTGGTAGTGGAAGCATCTCAGCGCTGGCTTGGATCTCCATGTGGCTCCTCCAGCTCTCTGACTATGCCTCTTAATCAGGAAGGTAAAGCAGAGAGAGGAAGTTCCCAGGATCTTCTTGAGAAGCCCATGTCCACAAGGAGGGATCATCTGTCTGTGACCTGATTGGCAGGCTAGGCTTCACCCCTTCGCTCTTAGTGGCCTCAAGTTAACACGAGATTATGTAACTACCACAGAGACAATGGTGAGACTACCGACTATGTACACAATGTAAACATACTGAAATGAACTTGTGAAATTCAAATAAACTGCAAAAGCTTTTGCTTTAATAGATGCACAGAGTCCAGTAAGTCCTCAAAAACTCAAGAACCCAGCCCTGTATTTGCCATGTTGTTCCTGTCACCCTGAACAAATCCATCTTTTCCCCTTTCACTCTCACTTCTCTCAACATCCATTGTAAAAGAGTTGTCGAGTGTTTAAAGACTAAGGCAGTTTGGCTTCAATTGCCCACTTTGGCAACTAACTGTTCTCATCTCCATAATTAGGACTGCTAGGTCTTCCATTGACTTCTGAAAGGCTGGTTGAGGCTTTTCAGAGAGGCAGTCTCATCTTGAACTGGCCTGGGAACCTCCTGCAGCCTCTCCTCCACCTCTGTGTGGATGACATGCCTTTTCTGGCACCTGGCCAATCATTTATCTGAGCGGGCTTATGGAAAACCCTTCCTTCTGCTTGAAACCAGCCAGAGGCTGGGGTGCCGGCATATTGTTCATCACTGAGTCTGAATCCTACCCAAGCCTGCCTTGGGAACTGAGAAATCATTCATTGAGGAAAGGCATATTTCCTCAATGTTCCTGTTTTCACCTCTTGGAATGACTTTATGAAGTTACTGGTTATCTTTTCTGGATTTAGTCTTCAACTTCTTCCTTCCCTTCTGAGACCTCATCCTTCCTCCCTCTCTTGTGTAATCCACAGTCCTCTGATGAGTCTACCAAACTTGTACTGCCATCGAGTTGATGCCAGCGACCCTAAAGGATAGGGCTGATACTGCCCCTGGGAGTTTCCGAGACTGTAACTGTTTCAGAGAGTATATAACCCAGTCTTTCTCCCTCGGCCTTGCTGGTGGTTTTGAACTGATGACCATGCAGCTTACAGCCCAATGCATAAACACTGCACCACTTGGCCTCCACAGGAGTAGAAAGTCCTTTCTTTCATGCTGCTGGCCTTACAATAAGCAGCCAAGGTATAAGCACTGTGCCAAAGAGAAATGCGCTTTTTTATTTTCCTTGTTTTACCCATTCACTGTAGACATATGAGTCATTGTCAGTTGTGAAATTATTTTGCATTTAAGAAAAATGGTCCTGTAATGCTATCTTTCGGTTTGCCCCAGTCAGATCTATCCTTACAAGTTAATTTTCATTCGTTCTTTCCTCCACCTCCATATCTTCACAGTCTGGGCACAAAGTTGTGTCACTGGGCTAGCATGTGATTTTGTTTGTTTGTCTGTTGATAACCCCTTCCCCAGTCATCCATGTGCTCACACTCGTACATTTGGCAGTGAGTTGAAAATCAACTGGGTTGCACTTTCACACCATAAGATTTATTCCATGGGGCGCGTTCC